>PVJI01029683.1:0-15005 GCA_004026765.1 Micronycteris hirsuta
GTCGTCCCACAAAGCGAAAGCTCAGCGGTTCGATTCCCAGTCAGGGCACAGGCCTGGGTTGCAGGTTCGGTCCCCAGTTGGGGCACATTTGAGATCGATGTTTCTCTCTCACATAGGTGTTTCTCTCCCTCTCTTTCTCCCTCCCTCTCCTCTCTAAAAAAAAAAAAATGCGAAGAAGGTGGGGACCACGAAGGGTGCCCTGCTCAGAGAGTGGGGAGGAGGGTACCCTGGGGTCAGTAAGGAGCGCAGAAAGTTTAGGAGGGAGGCGGCCCCGCCCAGTCGCTCTGACATCCGTGCGCAGAGAATAGAGCTGACGCGGGCCAGGCGAGGGCTGGGAGGCCCTGCCGTCACTTCCTGTTCTCAGATGTGGAAACTGAGGCCAGGCTGAGGGCGGTGGCCTGCGGGGCTCACAGGGCCGGGGTGGGGTGTGAGCTGGGCTTTGAGCTCAGACCCTCTGCCAGGGGTGCCTGCCCTGCACCCCCAACAGCGCCGTGTCTGTGCTGGCTGGAATCGGGTCTCCCCGAAACATACGTTCCCGTCCTAACTCCTGGTCCCTGTGAACTTGGCCTTGTTTAGAAATAGCATCTTAGTTAAGCACCTCGAGGTGAGATCATCGTGGGTTTTAGGTGGACTCGACACCCAGTGACGGGTGTCCTTGTAAGAGAAAGGAGAGGAGGTCTCGAACTCATGGAGGGGAGCGGGCCACGTGGGGAAGGAGGCAGAGGCTGGAGGGAAGTGTCAGCAGCCAAGCAATATGCAGGACGGCCGCAGCCCCAGGAGTTGGGAGACAGGCGCGAGGGGGTGCGGTTCTGGGACACCTCGATTTAAGGACCTCACCTCCAGGGCTGGAGAGAATAAATTCCTACTCTTTTGAGCCACCTGGTTCATGGTCACGTGTTACGGCAACCCCAGGACATTGAAACCCCCGCCCCGCGCTTTCCCAGAGGGCTAGCCCCCGGGTTGTCAGGGACCCGCCCACGTTTCCAGCCGCTCACCAAGCCTGGGATGACCCCGAGCACCAGCCCCCGACCCTCCTGCTCTTCGCAGGGAACTTCGTGAGGCCACCTACCCGTCCAGGGCCTGACCTGAGCTCTGCTGATGGCTTCAGATGGAGAGACCGGGCTACAGAGAGAGGGACAGAGGGAGCATCAGGAAGGTGGAGGCAGAGACTCCGGGACGTCGGGGTTCACAAGGCTCACCTGGAGAGCTGGAAACAGGTCCCTGGGCCCGCAGGGGCTCTGACCTTGTGGGTGGGTGGTCCCCCAGGGGTCTGACCTTGGGGGTGGGAGGCAGGGCCAGCAGTGGGCGTGTCACACAAACTTGCTGTGCTGGGTGACCCTGAGTGGCACCATGCTGGGTGGAGGGAACAGTTTGCTCTGAGCCTGGGCGCCAAGGCGGGTGGGGACAGAAGTGTGGTCGGGAAAGCACCGGCCACCACGGGGCAAGAGGCCTGATCTTTGAGAGCCTGGTGACGGAGTCACAGAGGGGAGACACCGGTCCAGGAACGCCGGGGATGTGTCCAGAGCCCAGAGGCCGGCCCCAGGGTCTGCTTGCGGGAAGAGGAACCGTGAGTGGGTCAAGCATGTGCAGGACACCACGTGACTAGGGGGCCAGGTGGGCGAGGAGGGGCCATAGGTCCAGGGTCTTGGGCATTGGGTTGGTGGTGGCTACCGTGGGGGTTTAGAGAGGGGGCCCTGTCTCCAGGCTGGGGATGCCAGCTCGTCAGTGTCCGTCCGTCACCCAAGCTGGGTGTCCGCGAGCTTCAGGACACCCCCGGCCGGCAGCGGTCAGCCCCGGCTCCCGGCGAACTCTGCAGAAAGGGGTCCAGGCTGGGGCTGTCTGAAGGAGACAAAACGGAGATGAGCCATATTGAAACTCATCAGGAGGCCTCAGAAGGCGCCTCCCTCCAGCTGTGACGGCTCAGGGAAGGCAAGACCCCTCCGTCTGCCCCGCTGCCCACCCCCCGTGGAGCCCGGCGAATCCCAGCCCGCTTGGCGCGGCGCGGAAGGGCCCCGGTAAACAGACCTTCCGCAGCTGGTAGGAGCTGTTTTCTTTCCCCTCTAAGAGGTTTGTTCCTGGTCATAAATCCTGCGGGCCCGTCGGCCGGCCGAGGATGTGCGCCTTGGTAAACACGGTGGTTCAAAACACGCTTCCTGGCTGAGAAAGGCGTCCGACAATGGGGCCTTGTCCCGGGCAGTACATCTGACAGCCACCGTCTTTGATTCCTTAACCTTGCTGCCGGCGTGCACGGGACGACCTCATTCTCGGGGTCCATCAAACGCGCATTTAAACGGCTTCATTAGCATCTCCCCCTGCTCCCAGCCACTCTGCGAGTCCGCCAGCCACTTCGGCAGCCCGGCTTTCTATCTGGTGAACATCTAAACCTCCTTGACAAAGTTCCTTTTAAAATTTACTTCCTTTGTTTCGTCTTCGTCTTCTGTTGAGATCTTTAGTGGCCAATGTACTCCGAGATGACTTGGGGACAAACGTCCTGTCTGGCCCAGACAGTAAATCTAGCCTCCATTCAGACGGGTTAAATGCATGCTTTATGTCTATTGTCACGGGCTCTGCAAAGCGCCTGTGCCTTTAAGGGTTTCCTACAATAAATTAAACCCATCACACCGAGGTCCGGATCGAGGGAGGGGACGCCCTGGCGGCAGAGCTCAGGGCCGTAGGTGAGCAGGCTGGGCCCCGGTCACCAACCTCCCTGGACTTGGAAGACCTCCTGCGAGTCAGGGGTCTTGTTTTCCAGAGGCAGGAAACCCGACTCAACGCGGATTCGGCTACAAAGCATCAGCTGGTGACAAGCAAGTCTTGGGTGGAAGGGCAGCTTACTGGGGGCTCCCCAGGCCCCAGGGTCCTGGCTCTGTTCTCTCCCCCTCTCCAGGCTTCCTCCTAGGGGTTGAACGATGGCTGGGATCCCATCAGGGCCGAGTGTAGCAGGACTGAGCAAGCCTTTTCCCAGCATTCCCTAGCGAGAGCTCGATGGCTGTGATTGGGCCACGGGACCCTCCCTGACCAAGCACGGCTGGGGCTGAGGGGCTCAGTGGGGGCAGTGAACCCATGCTCAGAGGGGCCCCTGGGGTGGGGTGGGGAACCAGGGGTGACGGTGACCCGGAGGGTGAATGGATGCTAAGGTCTCTGGCTGTAAGCGACGTGGTGCTGCTTGCTTCGGTTTATTTCTCTGCAATTTGCCCCTTTGCCTTTGCCCGCTGTTCACGCTTCTTATTGGTTTGTAGACATTCTTGGTATATTCTGGACCCAAACCCTTTGTCTAGCACATGCGTGGCATGCACCTTCGCCCTGCCTGTGGCTGGTCTTTCCAATTTTCCCAGGCGTCTTTTGTTACACCGAAGTTTTTGAACCTCTGACATAGTTAAATTCACCGATGTCGTCTTCTTGTGCCTTTTCTGTTGGTTGAGTACATCTTACCTCAGGGTCCTAGGGCACCTTCCTAGGCTTTGCTTGAAAACTGTACACGTTACCTTTGCATCTTCGTCGGCTCTTCGCCTGGAAGTCACCTCTCCGTGCAGGCGCGAGGCCCGGTCTGATGGGATCTTCTTTCCCTGTGTAAAGCTGCTTGTCCCAGAGCCACATACGGAAGGCTTTCTCTCTCTCTTTTTTACAGATTTATTCTTGCATATTATTTCCATAAAACTTGTGTCCCAGTCTGTCTGCTGGGTCTGTTCATTCCTGCCGCAGTGCCACGCAGTTTCAGGGACAACGGCTTTTCTGCGAGGTCTCTCTCCGAAGGGACCTTCTGGCTCTCTCCTTCCTTCCTCCTCCTCGTCCTCCTCCACCGGCTTCCCTTGCAGGGTCCTTAGCACCCTGCTCTCCCTTTACACTTTAGGATGATCTTGCCAAGTTTCCTGAAGTAGCCTATTAGCATTTCAATTCGCTTTGCCTTGTCTCCCTTACACGTCGGGAGCGTCTGGCCGGAGCTCCTAATTTCCGTCGGGCGCCCTTTGTGGCTTTCAATGGAGAGGGCGTGTCTTTTGTTACACTTGGTCTTTAGCTGATGCTCTTTTAAATGTTATCTTTTTAGGATGATTGTTGATGAATAGAAATGTAATTGAACCTCTGATTTCCTCAGATGACATAATTTGTCAGAGAATAGGTATAGTTAAAGGGCAACAGAGAAATAAAATTCCACGAGATAGCCAATTAAAAAACAAAACAAAAAAACTCCAAAACATAAAAGGCAGGAAGGAGGAACACAGGGAAAAGTAAAACAGAAGACATGCCTACATCCAATTACATTAAAATTATATATGCTAATAAATTAAATACTCAGTTTGAGGAGGGGAATAAAGAAGCAAGACCCCACTACCGTCCACAAGAGACGCAGGTCAGGCACAAAGACAGCTGTAGGGAAGCCAGGAGGTGAGGAGTGACGTGCCGGGCGGACGAGAAGCACAGAAGGCTGGGGTGGGGGGGGGTTGTGTTCACATCAGGTAAAACAGACTTCAAGCCGAAGCGTAATAACAGGGGTGAAGGGGACAGTGTAATAATTGTGCATCTAGTGAACACGGTGTTCGACAGCGAGGGACACCCACGAGGAAGGTAGAACTGCCCAACACGGTGGCGTTTTCTCCAGAGGGCGTGGTGCAAGGCGGAAGCCACAGAGTCCTCTAAGTCTGCTCTTGCCTCTGAAGTCACCGAGCATCATCCCAAAATACCTGATGGGTGACACGGATCAGCCCTGTTCAGGGGACCGGGGTGGGGGGCTGCCACGGGTACGGATCCCGAGAGGTGGGGACCACGGTCACGTCTTGGACAACAGCCACTGCACTGCTGGCTCTTTCCGTGTTCCTGGAGCCTCCGATTCTATGCACAGCAGACCCCTGGACATCACCCTGCAGGTCACGATGCCCTGGTCTCTCCGTCCTTTCTCCTTTGTACTTCCTTTCGTAGCCTTTCCATTGCTGTTTGCAAGGTCCCCGACCTTTTCTGAGTGTCTAAGTGGTCACCCGTTCCACCCGGCGACTATTTCAGTTCACGAATGGGATTTTTCAGCCCTCGAGGGTTAATTTGGTTGGTGGTGTCGTTCAAGTCACCTGTGTTCTTGATTTTCTGTCTACTTTTCCCACCAGTTAATGCGAGGGGCCTCAGAATCTTCCACTGAGGTTGCCGATGTGCTCGGTCCTGTCTCCGGCTCCGTCCGTGCTTGCTCGGTGCGCGTGGGGCCTGCCGCTCGGAGCGCACGTTCGGAAGGTCAGCGGGCCTCCTCGGTGCGTGTGAGATGCCCTCCTGGTCTCTTTCCTCCTTCCTGCTTTAAGTGCATGTGTGCACCCCCATCCTAGACTGCACCCTCATCCTAGACTGCACCCCTGTCCTAGACGGCATAGAGGCACAAGACCTGTTGTCCCATCTGACAACTTTAAGGACGCTCCTCTGAGTCAAAATCGCTGCAGGTCCCGTGTCCCACATTTTCAGGGCCCCACTTGCGACTCCTTCTCATTTGTCATCTCAAGTGCATCCTCTGTGGTCAGTGTGGAGAGTGACTTTTGTTTCACAGCCGAGGACACAGGGCCCTAGGACGGGGAGTGGTCGGCAGCACTGTGGTAGGGGGGGGACTCTGGCTCCCCACGGGTCCTCCGCC
This sequence comes from Micronycteris hirsuta, assembly GCA_004026765.1. Lineage (NCBI taxonomy): Eukaryota > Metazoa > Chordata > Mammalia > Chiroptera > Phyllostomidae > Micronycteris > Micronycteris hirsuta. Next base: position 5,603 of record PVJI01029683.1, read on the forward strand.
TTCACACAAACAATGGATTCCCAGGGGTCACTGTGCATTCACATTAGATTGATCAGGGATTCCTTAGCCAGCCAATCAGAGGGTATGTTTTCTTTTTTGATATTGAAATGAATTTTCCAGAAATCACAGAAGGTAGGTTCGCCCTAGAATTAGTTGGCAGCTTGCACCTATTGTTGAAAAGGGGAAAAAAAGGAGTCTTGTCAACTCCTACCCAGGGCCAGCCGGCCGCAGAGCGAGGAGAACAAGAACCGCTGGGAACAGGCGGGGGATGTGCCTGCGCTTCTCCGAGAAAACCCGGCAGCCTCCGCCCAGCCTGCAGCCAACGGGGAACAACGAGGGAAACTGAGCTTGCTGAGCGGGGATCGGGTATCAAAGGCCGTGTGTCCCGCCTGAGTGTGGCCCCATCTGGACTCCTGTCCCCATGCCATGGTCTGGAGGTGGGTGGATGGGGAGGGTCCCCTCTCCCAGGTCACCTGATCCGCCCCTGCCTGCCCCTCCCGCCCACCCCCTGCTGGCTCGGGTCAGCCCTGGAGCAACCCTCCCGTCTGGGAATGACATGCTTCCCGTCTGGGAATGACATGCTTCCTCCGTCCAGAAGGAACAAGAGGGCATGACGCCTCCGATGGGGTCTCCAGTCAAACACCGTAAGACTTTAATCCACGAGGACCCCCTAACCGCATAGTGGGCCCCCGTGAGGCACTGTGGGATACAAAGGTGAACCCCACCCAGCCCCAGGGGACCGGCCATCGTGTGGCAGGGATACACGTGAGTGTGTGAACACCCCAGGCTCAGACATGAGAAATGGTCCCCTCGTTGTCATGTGACAGTGGGGACAGTGGAGGCTCGGGGGTCTGAGAAGGGATTTGGGGCAAGTTTGAGGGGCCATTGAGACGCCTCCCGCCAGCTGTGCAGGAGGCGGCTTTGTCCAGGACCAGCTGGCGGCTTACACCCATCGTCCAAAACGGGGGAACCATCTTGTGTCCTGCCCGCTCTCGCGTGTGGGGCGGCCCGAGCCCCACCCACGGTCTCACAGCCCCGCCACCTCATTGCTGGTCTCCAGCCATCCCGTCAGACCCCACGGTCCCCATTTCACAGTGGGGGGACTGAGGCCGGCGGTCGCGTCAGGCACAGTTGCAGAGAGAGGCCTCTCTGGTGAGGGGTCTGCATCTCAAATGCCAGGTGAGGGTGGGGTGATCTCCCGTGGACAGGAAACCACGGACACAAGGTCATGGCCAGGCAAAGCTGTGGCTGCCAGGACCCCCCCGCGTGCTGTTCTCTCTGTTCCTGGTGCCCGTGCTCCGCGGGCCTGCTTCTTTCCTGGGGAGAAACGCCACTGCACCTGAGGTCCGCCTGGCGTCCAGTTTCCCCTGTGGCAGTAGTTTGTGGGGTCGGTTGTGTGGTGGGGGCAGCATGGGGGCTCTGATGTAGGGAGAGGGCTTTGGGATGGGCAGCTTCTCCCACTCCCAGGCACCCGGGACTAACTGGCTCCCACGCTTGGTGGACATCCCCCCCTTGTGCCCGGCAGAAGCTGCTGGTGAGGGTGAGGGGGTGCTGTTCCCCGTGCCCTCCACCTTCCCTTCCAGACCCTGGAGAGGCCCCATGGCAACAGCCCCCCCCCCCCAACACAGGGTGGAGCGCCTCCGCGTGGGGATGTCTGGAATTGCAGGTTTGGGAAGCCTGAAGTACACCTGTGAGGGAGAGTTCTCTGAGGCCCCAGTTCAAGACCCTCACTTGCCGCTCCTTCCCCAGGCTCAGCAGCGGCTGCCTGTCCCTGCTCCAGGTGGGCCTCATGGAGCTTCCCGCTCAGGGCCACAGTGTCCAGGCTTCAAGGCTACCTCATCCCTCTGGGGCCACAGGTGACAAGGATCTGGAGAGCTTGCCTGGTTGCTCCCCTGTGGTCATCAGGGGCATCAAAGGGTGGGAGCCCCCCAGATGGACACCTCCTTCTGCAAGGAGCTGCATTCCGCAAGGAGAGGGGAAAGGGAGGGAGAGAGGGAGAGAAACATCAATGTGTGGTTGCCTCTCATGCATCCCCTCCTGAGGACGTGGCCAGCAGCCCAGGCATGTGCCCTGACTGGGGATTGAACCGGTGAACCCCTTTGGTTCGCAGGCCAGCACTCAATCCGTGGAGCCCCACCAACCAGGTAGATATAGCCTTGAAATAAACAAATTTTATGGTTGGTCAACTTTTTAAAGCACGTCCTTTGTTATGGTTTCTTTCTCATTCTCAGTGACTGTTTTTGGACTCAGTTGGTATTTGGACTGAGGGTGCTGTCTCTTAAACAGGCCCCCAGGTCCCACTCTGCTCGGCCCCTGCCCCCCTGCCATTTGCACCCTCCCCGTTCCCCCGGGGCCGGGCTGGGGGCCCGGGTGTTGTGTTGTGGCACTTCCCGCAGGCGGTCTGCTTAGAACAGTGTTCCCCATCCTCCTAACAGGGGAAAGCTGTCGCAGGTATTCAGTTCCCGGATCCCAGGGTTAGCGGGGACCTTGGTGAAAGAGGAGGCGAGGGAAGCTGGGAGGGCTGGGGGCAGGGTTTGTGGGATCTGGGTCCCGCCAGATGGCAGGGGCAGGTGGGCAGGTGAGCGGGGCTCAGGGACCCCGCCCCTGCCCCACCCCCACCCCAGGGACTTGCAGGGCCCGCCCTTGCCCCGTCCAGCAGGAGATGCCGCCAGAGGAAACGCTTTGCGTGGCATTAACCCCACAGTGACGGCGGGCGGCAGCTGCTTTATGATGGCAAACAGCCTGCTGTGTGGGGCGTGTGGGTGTGCCACTGTGGCCGTGTCCCCGTGGACATGTGTGCGCGTGTTCGAGAAGGGAGGGTGCATTGTGGGGGGCAGGGAAGAGGTGTTGTTGCCGGGAGGCCGGTCATTCTGAGTGAGGACCTCTCCGCCTCGGCCCGGGGGTCCGAGCTGGGTTCACCACGGCTCGTTGGTCCTGCTGGCCCTGGAGGTGTGTCCGTGGGAGAGTTTAGTCTCTCCGGGCCTGGGATGTCTGATTCCGGGCAGTTACTATGTAGAGGAAATACAAGAAAAGCCATTCATTTGTCCATCTACCCATCCATCCGTCCACCCATCACCCATCTATCACCATCATCCATCCACCCGTCCATCCACCACCCGTCCACTCGCAGGTCATTCTGGGACATGTCCCGCCTGTTGAATGCTGGGGACACAGGCGATCTGACATGGCCTTTGCCCTGAGCGGTTCTCAGCCCCATTCCGAAGAAAGGTCGGGGGAGAAACAATAGTGACAAGAGAGGACCCACGTTCTCGCTGAGGCCAGAGCAGCGGGTGCCCCACGCAGCCCTGCACTCAGCCGGAGGTAGACCAAGGGAGGCCTCCAGGGGGAGGAGACCTCGGAGCTGGGTCTTGAAGAACCAGGAGTTCAGGTGGAAGAAGACAGAGAAGGACATTTCAGGCTCGAGGACACACCTCTGCCGCCTCCTCGAGAGACAGGAGGAGCAGGGACGTAGCGCCGCAGGGTCACGCCCTGTGCCCCCTCCTGCCTCTCCCAGCCCGGGGGAGGGGGGGTCAGTCTGTGTGAGGACCTGAGGGCAGAAAAGACGGCAGTGTGTGACTCGGCCATGAAGAGCAGGGCGGATTCCACTTTGTCCCCAAGAGTCCCTCTCTCTGAGGGACACCGGTTGCCGCAATGTGCAGACACTCAAGGGGTCCTGTGGAGAACTGGGTTCTCGCCCCGGCAGCCAGGGCCAACTTACCGGGGCCAAGCAGATGCCCTGCCTTGGCCGAACCTGCAGAGGACGGCCCCTCAGCCAGCACGGCGTGACCGCGCCCCTGCCGTGTCCCTGACCCACAGAAACGTGAGGACAACAAACCAGCCGCACTTGGGCTGGTTTGTTACCCAGCAACGGAGAACCCACACCTGGGCCGTGAGGAGAAACCGTGCGATGTCCTAGCGGAGTCCCGTGGGGGTTGGGGGCACGTCTGGGAGCCACGGCAGGGTTTGGGGACAGGCAGCTTGATCCGCTTCTGTTTTGTGAAGATCACTCTGGCAGCTGCCTGAGGGCCGTCCGGGAAGCCTTCCCTGACCACGTCCCCGCCGCGGGCCAGGCCCCCAGTCTCCACGGGCCACCCCGGCCCCGAACCTACGCCGTCGCTGCACCTGGGACGGTGAGGTGTTTGGTTAGCTCTCTGTCCCCACCGTGGGACCCAGCACACAGTGCCGGGCCTGGCACACACTAGGGCCTTTTTGTGGTCACACTGGGGGTTAGACCTTCAATGTGTGAAGGCCGGGAGGGTGGGGACTGGTTCTGTCCATTGTGCCACCAACTTGCCCTCCGCCCCGATAGTTTGCCTTTTACAGAATGTTTTATAAATGGAACTGCAGAGCACGTAGGCTTTGAGCCTGACTTTTTCCTCAGCATACTGTGTACCAATGCTCCATCCCTCGTAGCCCACTCCTTTTCCTTGCTGGGTAGTATTCCACCGCAGGCCCCGGCACCGGCCGTTTACCCACCGATCAGCGGGCCAACGTTTGGGTTGCTGGCAGTTCTAGGCGATTTTAAATAAAGCCCCCCAAACACTCACATACGGGTTTTGTGTGAGTGTCCATGTTCCTTTCTCTTGGGTGAATACCTAGGAGTGGGACTTGGGGTCCTACGGTAAGTGAATTGTTTTAGAAGAAACCTGCACACTGTTTTCTGAAGGGGCCTCGCCACGTTGCATTCCCGTCAGCGATGCGGGAGAGCTCCAGGTCCTTCGCATCTTCAAAGCGCTCGGTGTCGTCGGGCTTTTCCGGAACGAATGGCTATTTTATGACGCCGCCGCCGTTCCGGGAGACGCGCGGGATCACAGGGCGATCTCAGTGTGGCTTCCTCGGTGAGCAACGATGCCGAACGTATTTTCATGGGCTCACGGGCCAGCCGTTTATCTTTGGTGAAGCGTTTGTTCAAATATTTTGCTCAGTTTTTTTCACTTTGCAGTTTGTTTTCTCATTATTGGGTTTCGAGAGTTCTTTAAATATTTTGGATGCAAGGCCTTGATCAGAGACGTGGTTTGTGAAATATTCCCTCCCGGGCTGTGGCCTGCCTTTGTCATGTTTTAAAGAGTGTCTTTCAGGGAGCAGAAGCTTTTAGTTTTGACGGATTCTAATTTAGGAATTTCTTTTTCATGGATGCTGAACATACGCGTTTTGAGGGCTCTTTTGGTGTTGTATCAGAGATCTCTTTGCAACCCAGAGTTACGAAGGCTTAGCTCCTCTGTCTTCCAGTGGAATTTTTATAGCTTTAGGTTTTAGTTCTAGCCCTGTGACTCCTTTTGAGCTTCTTATGTATGTGCGTTTATAATTTTCATCGGGTTTGGACAAACGTTAGCCATTGCTTTAAAAAGTCTACTCTCCTCCCCTTCTTTCTGTCCGGGAGGCTGACGCTGTGAGGGTCGGGCCTCGGGGTCTCGCCGCACCCGTCATTCCTCGAAGCTCCGTTTGTCCGTGTGCCAGTGTGCACACTCACGCCTGCCAACTTCTTGTCCTCGTGGCCACACTCTCCCGTCAATCCTCACACACATTTGCGGCAGGTGTTATAAAGTCACCGCTCACTAGTTCCACGTCCTCTGTCATATCCAAGTCTGCTGCTCCTGGTCGGGGACCGTCGTCTGCTGCCTGTTGGCCTGTCTAGCCATTTTCGACGGTGTGCTCAGCATCACGCACACGCTGCACTGTTCTGAGTTTAGACGCCGCTCTTGCCTTTGACAGTGGACTCCAACGTCTCCTGGCGGGCGGGCAAGCCCCTGTGGGCCACGTCAATCCCCCTGAGGCTTGTCGAGCTCTGTGCGTTCAGGGCTAAGAAGCCTGTACCCACAGGGCTGGCTTGTCTCCGTGACTGAGGCACGATCCTCCCGGTCTGCGCTGCGTGCCGCGGACCATCGGCGAGGCCCCCCGCCTGCGGCTGGTGGGAACGCGTGTGCGCCTCACCCCGGCCCTGGGGGGGCTCTGGGGGTTCGGCTCACAGCCTCGCGCGTTTTCCCTGCACATGTGTGCCGTGAGGTCCTCAACCACGGACGCGAGGGGACCCTGCGGATATGTCCGGAATTCTTTCTCTGCTTAGTCCCTCCCTGTGCGGTGTTCCGCCTCGCGAAGGCGGAGCTGACCCGGCCTCGCTGCTCTCTCACCTGTTTCCTCCGCGCAGTGGGGTCCCCGGACACCCCTTTCCTGCTCTATGGTCTGGAAATTGTCCCCCGGCGGGAAGCCAAGGGGACCTCGGCGCTCAGCTTTGTTCTCCTTCTGGGTTACCGCCCTGGGTTCGATACCTGAAAAGAACTGTTTTTTATATTTTCTGGTTTTCTTTTCTATTCTTTCTGGGTGGCAGCGGGAATTCCACCTTTAAGTTCCTTATCCCCCTGAGAAACAGGGATGACAGCACCCGCTGCCTCTGCCCCGGCACGGAGGCCGCCGTCCTGCTCTCCGTCTTTACGATTTGACAGCTCTAGGCGCCTGGCTCCTTCCTTTTTGTCACAGAGAGTGTGGGGACCCTGTGACGGAGGTGACACTACCGGCAGCAGGCTGGAGCCTCTGGCTCTTGAGAGGGGCGGGCCCCCGGCGTGGAGAGGTCAGACACACCCTCCCTGAACCTACAACCCCCCGCCAGATTCCGTTCTTTATGATTAGATTTAGATGCAGCCACTCTGTCTTTTTTTTTTTTTTTAAATTTCCTGGTCTCAGCCTACCAGCTGCACCTTTCACCCCAGGTCCCCACCTGTCCTGTGGGCTCCGTCATCGCCGCTCTGCTTATGGCTGGCTGTGTGTGCGTCGGTGCGCCCATCCGCACCTTGGGTGCGGGTCCCCACGCAGACTTCTGGGGGCCGGGGGCTCCAGTTGTATGGCCCTGCATGTCAGAGGCACAGTCCCATTCCCGCCGTGCTTTTCCTGGCTCCGGGGTGGGCTCTCTCGCGGGGGGCCAGAACCTTCTGGGGGCAGCGCGGAGCCAGGGGACTGCGCCTGCCGCGGGGAGGGTGTGAACCCGAGGAGCCCGCGTGGCTGCAGCAATCTTGCCCCGATTCTTGAATGCGGCCGCTTGACAGAGCGATTGTGTGATGTTGTTCCTCCCGAGGAGGGACGTCTGCCCCTCGGAGAAGGTGCTTCCCAGGCACTGGAGGGGCCCTGCTGGGTGAACTAATTCGTTATTATTCCATCCCCGGGGCCCTCGCCTTGGCCAAGCGCCCGGGACCCAGACGCCCACCCGCAAAGTCTCGCCCGGACGCGGGGGACGCCGGGTTCCAGGTAGTGCCTGCCATCCCACAGCGTCAGAAGACGCTGCGAAAATGCGAGCGCTCCTCCGCCCGCGTCCCCTGCCCCGGCACGAAGGCCCCGCTGTTGCCGGGCGCGCTCGCTCTCTGTGTCTAAGTATTTTCCTGCCGACGACAGGCGGGGTCTCATCTGTCTGAGCACAGCCGCCCCAGGCAGCCTGGGGCTCGGGAGAGCCAGCCTGCCCTCTCTGTCCTCCGTGGGCCATCGCTTGCCCTCGGGCACCTCCACAAGCACACCCCCAGGACCAGAACGCCACCTGCAGTGAAGACTGCTGAGTGGGGTCGTCCAAAATACCAAAGCGGCCGGTTCCTGAGGCATCAAGCCTGCAGCGCTGGCCGTGGCCTCCCGGGAGTGGGAGTGGGGGGCGTGGCCGGGGTGGACCATCATGGGCAGGACGGACAGGGAGGTATTCTGATCGCCAAGCCGCCGAATGACCCAGCACCCCTCTCGTTCTCCCTTCCGGCCCCTCCCCCGTTACCCAGGCCCCGGGCAGCAGAGCAGGGCTCAACACCCATTGCCACCACTGCTGCCCGGTGGCCCTCAGCCGGCCTCCTCGTCACCTCACCCAGAGTCCTCGTCTGTGGATGGGGGTGAGGGGTAGGGGGTGGGCAGTCCTGCTTGTCCATGCTGGGGCACTGGGCAAGGCAGACAGGGCCATGCACAGAGACTTCAGGGCATGCTGGGCCCGAGAGACGCTTAGGAATTGTCCCCCACCTCCCCCAGTTACTTTCTTATGAGTTTAACAGAGTCCCCTGGCCCTGGGGACAAGGGTCCCTGCCCCAGGGAGGGGGGCGGTGGGAAAGGTGTGTTAGAGAATCCCTGGGCGTGGTGACGAGGGCTCACGCCTGGGGCTTTTCGGTACCAGGTGTGTGCCTCGGTTTCCCTAAATGTGAAATGGAGGGGACACTCCAAGCTGCGGGCTGTGTGGGTCACACGGGGGTTCACAGGATGCTTGGCACCGTGCCTGGCTGATGCACCTCTGCACTCCTTGTTGGTGCATAGCTGTGTCTGCACTGCCGCGGGCTGAGACACACAGCCCGGGCCGTGGACGGGGATCTGTCCCTGGTGGGTCTGGATGTGGGAGGGTCTGAGGAACGGACCAGTAAGGGAGCCGATCCACGCTGAACCCTCGCTTGGGGCAGGTGGTCAGGAAGACCAGGGGAGGGAGCCCCGCGGGATGTCGCCGGCCTGCAGAGGGCCCCGCCCCCTGCTCTGGGGCCATCCTGCCTCAGCCTTCCTTCCTTCCAGGGAAACCTGAGCCAGCCGAGCAGTGGGCGTTTCATCCACCCTGCAAGGCGATGCGAACTACAGGTGAGGCCATTGTTCCTGAGCACAGGTGGGGGTAATGCGTCCTGACAGCCCCAAGGACGGGCCCCTGGCAGCCCTGCCGGCCTGGCCTGAGCCCCGGGGCAGCCCTCATGGGCACCCGCACTTACAAAACATCCTGTGCACGCTCCCCATGGCCCTGCCCCTTCATGTGCTTCCAGCCCTGGAAGACACACCTGGGTGCAGGCGGCCCATTCACTGAGCCTCGGGCGACGGTCACGATCAGCTGGGGACAGAGAGCGCGTTGTTGGGGTGCCAGCCCAGGCTTTGTGCCCCGCCGGCCGGTCCTGACCACAGGAACCCCTCAGGCTGACCCTCGTTCACACCGGGAGGGCACCCACTCCCGCTGAGGTGGCCTCCCTCCCTCCCTCCTTGCACAGCTGCCTGCAGGCCTGGGGCCGGGGCCGAAGCCACAGCCAAGTGGGCCTCGCCCACCGTTTCTCCAAAACCTAATTGCCGCTCTGTGTCTGCGGCGGGCACCGGCCCAGGGGCCGGGCCTGCCAAGAACTTCCCCGTGTGAATACCTGCACAGGGCATCTCCTGTGGGAACCGGGAGTCACCCAGGGCCTGGCGCGTGTCCCCGGCCTGTCTGGTGACATTAGGCAGATCAAAGCGCCATTGTCAAAAGTCACGTTCCCTCTTCCTCAGCGGGGGCTGGCATCCGGGGGCAGCCCTTCCCTCGTCTGAGACTCATGGAGTGGGGGTGCTGACCCCCCGAGACAGGGCTCCCCGGGGAGCCCCAGCTTCCTCCTGGAAGGTGAGGTTGCCTTTCCCGGGGCTGAGGCCGGGCACACCCTGAGAAAGAATGAGAGAG
>PVJI01029684.1:0-15019 GCA_004026765.1 Micronycteris hirsuta
GTCAGAACGGAGAAGACCCGGTCTCTGTCCGCAAGGGTGGAAGAGACACATGTGAATTCAATTCAAGGCTGGCGAGGCCTGCGCTTGGCTTCCCAGCACACTGTGTGCTTTGGGAGTGGGTGGGAGCACCGCCTTCTCCAGGCCTGACCCTGGCAGCCCAGCAGATGTTTACTTCTTCCTGCTCTTCGTGGGAGGCCAGACTGGGGCCGGGTGGTGGAGCAGGCAGCCTCAGGGCAGGGCTGCCTGGGGTACACACCCCCGTCTTACTGCTCAGTCCTGTGATGTGAGACTAGCTCCTCATGGTTCTGTTTCCTCAGTGGTCCAGTGGGGCTGGGAATAGTGCCTTCCCATGGGGTGGGGAGGGGGTGAGAGCTCAGACAGACAACCCACAGAAAGTGCTCAGCGCCCCACCCCCCAGAGAGGATTAGCAAGCACTTTGCATTAGCTGTTAATCTGAGGAATTTTAGATGGAGGGGTTTAGATTGGAGGGGATAGTTCTCCATGTAAAAAATACCATTTATCACTTTTTTCCCTAATTATAAAAGTCACGTACATACATATGCCCGCTACCAAAAGACGCCCATTGGTAACGTTTTGCTGTATTCCTTCCCGGTTCCCCTGTGCATTGTGTGTGTGGTGTAATTGGGCATGTGCTGTCAGAGTATCACTTTCAAAAACTGTAAATCCTGTGAAGTCTCATAAGTGTAAAATGAACGTGGGTCAAAGATCGATGTGGCTCATTCCTGTGGGAGCCAGCAGGACGGTGGAGCCGGTTCTCAGGAGAGCTGAGGACCCATGGTTACCTGGGCAGTGGAGGAAGGATGCAGGGGCCATGGCTGGACTGGATGCAAAGCGGGCTAATGCCCTACAGGCGATCACCTCGTAACCTTTGCGGTCATCTTTTCTATCAGACCCACGGGTGCACGTATACCTGCACAGGAGGGAACGTTCACACTCTTCTGGAATCCCCTCGATCACTCAGGTGGGCCTGCTAAACAAAGGCCCACCATGGTGCAGAGAAGACAGGCCTCTCCTCGCCTGATTCCCGGGTTTTGGATCATTTTTCCCGACACTGTCTGCATACCCTTCCTGCTCAGACACTGGAAAACGTGGCGCCCTACCCTTCCACACTTAATAGTCCATCACAGTCATCTTCAAAGGAAAGTTTTAAAGGGGGCCCAGAATTCCCCAAAGGGTGTGACCTCCTCATAAACCCACCTTGGCGGAGGTACCCCCCACCCCTCCTTGGGGTCCCAGGGCAGCCACACTGCCTTCTGTCACCTCCACGTTTTACTGTGACCATCGATTTCCCTGTCTCTCTGTCCAGACTGAGTTTCTTGAAATCAGGGATTTGTTGAGCGGCACTCTCTCCCAAGCACCGAACAGGCGGTTCACTGCGGAGATGCTCGCTCAGTGAGTGACCACGGGTGTTCAGAGGGATGGCTTTGGTTGGTTACGAAGGGTGAACCTTGCTGGAAGGAGCTAGCAGGCTCCTCTCCCGGGTCCTTGTGTTGAGTCCGAGACACTCCCAACCCCCACGCAGCGGCAGGACCTTTTCATCACCCCACCCCCGATCCCGCCATTTAATTGTGTTTGGGGGGCTCTCCACGCACACTCAGTCTGGAAAACCTATCTTGTCTCTGCTCTGCAGGACTCCTAAGACTGAGCCTTCTGAGTTCCTGACGTTTTTTCCTAATTAAGGTCTTAGAGGGGTAAAACTCCTCGGCCACCTCCAGCTGGGGAGGGAGAAGTGTGGCTGGAAGGATTAATCGCTTCACTGTGAATTTTAAAGCTGCTCTTGTTCCACGTGTTGGGAAAACCCATCAAAATGCTAATGCCTCTGCTGTCTGACCCCCTGCAGAACCTTTTCTGCATTAGAATATATTTACATGGACTTGAGCAGGGGAGAATTACAAAGAATTGGGGTGCAGCTTTCCCCATTCTGCCACAACCCTGTGGGTTGTAAAGTGAATTAACAGCCCCAGGTCGAGGAGGAAAACTGTGGTTGGCCTAGGGGTTGGCCGGTTCTCTCAGCTCTGGTGATAGGTTCTCAGCTTTCCGCTTCCTCGCTAGCTGCAGGGTGGCCAGTTTGGAAACCTCTCTGTTACTATCACGTGGCTTTTTAATACAGTCCTGTGTCACTTAACGACAGGGATCCGCTCTGAGAAGTGCGTTATTAGCTGATTTGGTCATCATGTGAACACCGTAAAGCGCACTTACACACACACGTGGTATAGCCTACGACTTGCCCAGGGCTACACGCCTGTTCAGCGTGTCACTGTGCCGGTTACAACACAGTGTTAGGTGTTTGTGTCTCTAAGGAGAGGAAAGATACAGTCAAAATGTGCTCTGAAAGAGAGCGAATGGTATTAACCGGGATGCGCAGGACGCTGACTGTGCACGAAGCTTGTAGGACGGGAAGCAGCTCGGGCGAGTCCGTGAGCGGGTGGCGAGTGGCTGTGAGGCCGAGGGCACTGCTGTCCACCCCTGTATTCGTCATAAACACAGTGCACTTAGGCTACAGTGAGTTTGTACAACAACACGAAATTATGTCCAGCACGAGAGGAAATGGTGCAACCAAGAGACACGGTAAACACGAGAGGTGCTGGGTCGCTGCCAGTGTAACGCGGCACACTGTTTTATGGAGAACTTACTGTTTTTAATACATAGAAGTGTACACTCTAAAACCGTGATACATGTGAGGGAGGACCCCCCACCCCACCCAAAATACCAGAATTATCTCATGGAGGGCGGGCCCCTTGTCATACAGGCTTTCCCTGCTAGGGAAGTGTTCTAGGAACCCATCTGCGTCAGTGTACCAGCTGGCGTTGTTGTGAGAGGCTGTGTTCAGCTTCGGTGAATTTTTTTTGAAGACTCTTTCAACACGTTTGCCCATTTCCTGATGGGTGATTTACAGCGCACCTGCCCACACCGTGCTGAGTAGTCAGTAGTTCCTGACCAAAAATGCCACGCCCCCCATGCCCCACCCTCCCTATGAAACCAGAAGGGTGGCATTCGTGCTGCCTGTCACCACCAGACCCAGTAAGCAGAGACAGGGGTTGAATCTTTATGGGCACTTTATTCTGACGGCCGGTGATCTGAGAAGACGGCGGGTCTGCACCCTAATAGAGTGTCTTACCTTTCCTTTCAAGCCAGCCTTTTTATGGGGGGGCAAAGTGTAGGGAAGGAACTCGGAATTCAAGGGAAGGGATCTGGAATTCAGGAAAGAGGGGAACCAGATAACAGCTGCAGTCCTGCAGTTTCCCTGACGTCCTTTCATCCGCTGACCGGTCATTTTCTGTCTGGGCCGTGGGTCCTGCGTCCTGGGTGACTTTCTTTATCGGTGTCCTGGGTGGCAGTGGGATTCTCTGCCTGGAACACAGTGGCCCAGACTCCCCCTCAATGGCTTATGGTCTCCTCTGGACACGAAGGTTTAACGGCTTGTGGTCTCCTGGAGTCAAGTTGGGCCGCACCTTCAGTCCTGAAACAATAGCTTTTCACGTGCATTAACTACTAAGCTTATTCGCTATTACCTAAAACTAAACTATTCCAACACTTGAGGCCCCTCATCATCTAGTCACCTATCTTGCCCCAAGCAACTTACTTTGGTTTCCCTGACAAAAAAAAAGTCCTCAGAGGGAACCGGCTTGCTGCTGTGGCTTGGAATGAGGTGCAACGGGACGCAGAGCCCTAAACGTCATCAGAATTGACAAGTTCAACAACTGCTTTGCGGGGTGGAAAAAAAAGTCTCAATGGGTGTATTGCATCGAATGGAGAGTACTTTGAAGGTGACTGACATTTAAACATAGGACATTTAAACAAGAATAAACACAATTTTTTAATAAATAAGCTCCATTTGCCCTCCCCCCTTGTGTATAGTAAATACACAAACAAGTAGCATGGCCGTCTGTTACCATCATCAGCATCGCGCACTGTGCGTCCTTGTACGCGCCGTGCTTCGCACGACTGGCATCCGCCGGTTTGTTACCGCGGCAGCTCCACGAACCCATGCAGGATGCAATCCGCTGCAACCGACAGCAAGCCCGGCAGCCGCGGCCTGAGCGGTGGACGTTATGACGGCTACGACCTCACTAGTCGACAGGAGCTTTGCGTCTCCATTAGAATCTTTTGGGACCAACATCATACGTACGTGGTTTGTCGCTGAGCACAAAATGTCGTTAGGCAGCGTGTGACGGTCCTGCCTCTCTCGGAGGTGGGGGCTCCTCGGCAGCGCGTCCCTGTGGATGTGAGACTACACGGTGCGTCCATGTTGGGTTCAAGGTCTGGTACGTGTGGAGGCAGAATTGCTGTCAAAGCCAACTTCAGCACAAGACAGGCTCCGCCTTTCCTGAACCAGGCACCGGAAGCACTGGTTCTCCTTGTAGCCTTTGAACCCCAGGCGTCTCTGCACATCAGCCCAGTGGCCTCTTGGGAACCTCTCGGGCTCATCCTTGGGAGGGTGAACCTGTGGGTTGGCCGGATGCAGGCTGGACGCAGGTGAAGCGGCTCCGAGGGCTTTGGCTGATAACAGAACTGGGGGCTCTGGTCCTCAGCCTGACTCAGCTCTGTGCCTGGGGATGAGCTGCTCGGCCTCTGGGGGCCTCAGGTCCCTCCTTCGCTAGAGAGAAGGAGGACGCTGGCCACGTGGCAGAAGAGTTATATCTTCATGTCTTTTGTTTGTTTGTTCACTCAGATGACACTGTGGAGCAGGGGCCGGCAGGTCAGGCCCCACCTTCAGGGACGGGTCCCTTAAACCAGCAGGCTCTAGGCCTGCTGGCAGCCCCTCCTTGCGGGAGTGAGCGAGCGTCACTTAGCAGATGTTGCGGATCGAATCACTTGTGTGTTCTGTTTCTCTCTCTTCACCAACGGTGCACCAGTGTTTAGTTACCAAGAAATGCTGCTGCTCTCTTTTCTCTTCTGCAAAATGGGAAGAGTGGTAATACTCCCCTTGCAGGGTGGGAGGGAAGAAGAGTGAAGATCGAGGGTAACGTGAGCTCCAGCGGATGCATAGGATGGAGAGCCCATGTCTTTACCTCCTTCAGGTAACGAGAAAGCTCTTCCAGACAGGACAGGACAGAATAGGAGCAAAGGCAGGGCAGTGCCCAGGTGACAGGCTCCCAGGCTGCCCACTGTCCTTCCTGCTCGGCTGAGCACCTTGGCCGTGTCTGTCTCACACAGAGACGACCGAGTGGGGCACGAGAGACCCTGGCTGTCTGCGGGAAGAGCCCCAGACCCAATGGGAGGTGGGGAGGTGATTACTAGTGACAGCTGCATTGAGAATAAACAGCTTCACGTGTTAACGTACAGGATTGGAGCACCCCCTCCACTCTGGCCCTTTCCCCCTCCCCAGGCCACCAAGAGCTCATGGGCCCTGCTTGGGAGTTCCTCGTCCACCGGGACCCTTACTAGCTGTGCCAGCACCCGCTGGGTTCTGCCCAATTAAATGTGGGGAGCGGCTCTCCCTTTAGGCAGGAAAAATAAATCCCAGTCTTTCTGAGGATGTCATGGCTCCCACCTCAGCACCACAGTAACCCTGAGGCACAATTAGCAGGCCTGTTGAGGGACTCATTATGGGAACTGGGTGATGGGGGCTGAGTGACAGGGTGGGATGGCGCTGGGGAGACCCTCCCTCCCAGCGAGATAAGTGCAGGTGGAGAGAAGATGCAGAGAAGGGATGTGGCTTCATTAGGAGCTGCTCCAGGGATAGTTGAGATGCAGGACACAGCAGGAACTCCTCCTGAATACGCCTCGGCTCCTCTCCTTCTCCCCCTCCCCCATGCCAACCCCCTGCGTTGCTAATTTAAAACAAAGGCAAACAAAGCCCTGGCTTTGCTTTGGAGCCATAAACTGCAGAGCTCTTATCTGTCAACAAGCCCTGCATCAGCTGGCAGTGCCTCAGCCCGGATCCTGTGGCTTGGCATTGGTGTGGGGGCAGGGGACCCAGGGCTGTGCCACCTACAGGGTCTTGCTGAGGACGCTGTCCCTTTTGGGGCACAAGACCAAGAGTCCTTGTGATCACAGGGCTCCGAAGGATGGCAGTTCCTCCTGGGAGCCAGGAAGAGATGCAGAGTGTGGCTGGAGTAAGAGAGGGAGAGAGCGTGGGGGTGTTGTAGAGGAGCTAGCTGGGAAAAGGCTCATCATTGGGCTGATCACCTCCCTTCATCCCTTCCTTGATGCCTCTTCCAGGAAGCCTTCCCAGCTCTCCTCCTCCTCTGAAATCCTACTGACTTGGGATCTAGGACATCAAGAGACTCTAAACTAGTGGTCTTCAGTGTTATCTGGAAACTTAATATATAAAATAATCAGAAAGTCCAGCTGTTGTGAATTAAGTGTTAGCATATGTCTGGGGTGTAGATTCCATCTGTTCTTTGTGTACATCCCTGAGGGAGGGAGGGAAGGATCTGAGAACTTTAACTTGGAACCACTAATCATGGCCACCACCTTTGTTACAGAAAGTAGCAAGCAGATTCTATTTTATATAATTGCTCCTTCCTCTGTTTATCATCTGCTTAGTTTTTGCCCAGTACTGTGGGAACCACTTACAATCTGTTAGCTTATCTAACCCCCAGCTCAGGCCAGCAAGGTAGGATTATAATTCGCCACACTGTGCCGGTGAGTTCAGTTGGACCATGGGATCTGTGTATATTTGGAAGGCCTAGAAAAATGGGCAACCCGAGATATGAAAATAGAAGTCCACGTGTGTAGGCAAAGGGAGACCAGGAGCCCGCTGAGGCAGGAGAGAGACATGGTACCTCACCTTTATGGGCTCAGTCTTACAGCAAAGAGGGGACAGAGGTGACTGGACTAGCCGGGAGCCTGTTTTACAACAGGCAGACGGTCAATGATGAGGCTGATCCCAGGCAGGACAGGCAGGGGCCGTGGCATTGGAGAGTGAGGGCTGATTGGGAGACACGGGGTGGACAGACGATGGCCGGGAGGATTGGGAAGCGTCTTCGGTGTGGGTGCCGGTTACACAGCGGCGCTCTGTCTGTGAGAGTCCAGTGGGCTGCACTCACGGTGTTGGCTCTGCTGTGTATGCACGTCCTCTTTTAATTTAAAAATAGAGGGGGAACCAGGAGGGCAGACATTTCAATCTCTCACCTGGGCCTCAGCCAGGACCCTGACGTGGCTCTTGGGATTTTTCTTACGACTGGAGAGCTGGTTTTCCTTGCACAGTGCAGATTCGCTTTGTTTGGAAGAAGAGGAGGAAACAGAGCTGAGTTTTGAGCCAGACTTCACAAAATGGGAGGAGTTGGCCGATCGTCCCCACGTTCACTGCCATTGATTAAGTTCTTACTATATTTCACAGAGTGTCCGTCACAGTTTATTTTTTAATATCTTAATGTCTCTGAAACCAGGATGCGTCGTGCAAACAATGACCTGTCGTAATTATTTAACTGGTGGTGTTCTCTTTCTTAGAAGTTCATAAAACATAGTCCAGAGTCTCAGATTCAAGAAATAGGGCATCACAGGGCAGGCTCTCTGTGGGGCCCATGCACGCATCCCTCATGTGACCCTCACAAGGCTTGGAAGTTACCAGCTGCCGTCAGCCCTGCTTCCCAGACAAGAAGTGGAGGGACGCGGTAGGAAGGTCACCTGCTCAGGGTCACAGAACTAGTTGGGGGTGGGCTGGGGATTTCCGCCTGTGCCACTTCAAACCTGGGGGATCAGAGTCCAAAGCAAGACCAAGTCCGGGACCTGGACGGTGGTGGCCTTTCCTTTCCAGAGCCCGAGAGAACGAGGCCGACAATGAACACCATCGCCGGGCTCACCATCTTTCATTGCTGCCTCGTGCCACCCAGCACCAGTCCCTTGTCTGGGCCCTAAACCCTGGGGTTCCTTCCTCCCCAGACAGAGGGCTCGGGGTCCCACATCTGCAGTGACCTCCCACCTCCCCCAAGAGGAGGGGGCTAGAATGAGATCGCAGGGAAAAGGGGGAAGAAATTCCAAGCCCAGCTGGTTTCTCTCACACAAAGCAGATTTGCTTAAATGGGAATTAGGATTAGTGCTGGATTTTGCCCCTCCTGGCAGACTGGTAATAAACTAATCTCCTCTCAGGCTGCAAGAAGGCAGAATTCCTCTGAAGGCGGCAGACAGCTCCAGCCCGGCAGTGCAGAGCCAGAAAGTAATTTTGTTATTGACGGGCTTACCTGCACCGCCTGACACGCAGCCCCCAGCTCCTTCCCGTGCGGCTGCGGCCTTTCATTTCGTTAATGTGTGACATTCACCCAGACTGCGTGGCTGACAGGCAGGCTTGACATGAATACGTGTTCCTCAAGGTCCCCAGAGCTCATAAAAGCTCATTATCAGTTCTGAGCCTATAAATGTAGTTGCCAGCCCAGGTGGGCCCGAGTTCCTCAGAGATGCCCCCCAGGCAGTGAAGCTGCGGCCATCTGCAGGAGCCAAGAAATCAACTCCTCCTTTTGTCCAGGGGACTCGTCCTCCCAGGCCACTGGGAGATGACCAGAAAAGCCCTTCTGTAGACAGAACCCTGGATTCCAATTTGCATCCAAGAAAAGGGGCTCCCTCCTCCCCTGCTGTGTGAGGGGAGGTGACCTGGCATTTGAGGAAGGCAGTCTGTCCGTCTATTCCGAGGTGGAGCGTGCAAAGCCTCTGCCTAGCTGTCCACTTCCAGGCTTTGGAACTGCACGGGCCCTCCACACAGAGCCGTGGGGACCATTGCAAGGGTGGAGTGGTCGGAGGCAGAAACACCCCACGTACCCACGGTGAAGAGGAAAATATACCGTGGTCCACTCCTACTGTGGGGCCCTGTGCTGCCGTGAAAAAGACTCGGAAGGTCTGTGCCGTCTCTCAGTCGTGGGTAGACATGATATCTCCAATAAGTGGCGTTGTAGGACATCTGTGGTAAGATGTCACACTGTCTGCATGTGGGCTTATGTAGGCACATGTTCACACATGTGTGGTTACACAGAATGAGATCTAGAAGGTCATGGTAATGGGTAAGGGAGAACTCTCAATTTGTAGTTAATAAAAATTGTATGATATATGTATATGTATATATGTAAAGTATCCAGTCATGTAATATGAAAAATAGAGACATTTATTAAAGAAGATACAAGAAACATTGTACACAGGACAATGACTCCTCAGTCCCCTTCAAAGTAGGCGCCTTGGGGCCTCACACAATTCTCCCATTTGCCATCAGCTGCCCCATCACATTTTCCTGAATCTCATCGATGATCTAAGATCTCTTCCCTTTCAAAGGTGATTTTAGTTTTTAGAAAAGCCAGAAGTCACAGGGCACCAAATCTGGGCTGTGGGGGGCCCAGTTGAACATTCTCAGCTGTTCTGCTTGTTGCAGAACATGGATCACTTGCAACAGATTCTTGACCATCTTTGTGCGCACTTTTATTTGTGCTGCCATTTTCTTGCATCGTCCCGGAAAGACTTCTAAATCATCCACGGAAGAATGTTCATGCTTAACGCAAAATTTGATGCAGATTCGTTGCTATACTCGCTCAGTTATTTTGAATGTGACAGCCACACAGTGCGCATGCTCACTCAAAAGCGTTTACTGCCTCATTGACAAGTACAGTGAAGTCGTCATTGTTCACACATGTGCATTCCAGTCCACTCTCCTTGGCTGCCAGGTTACATCCATGTCCTGCAAACCATTCTCGTTATAGTGACAATGGCTGGACTTTTTCCGGACAGACCACATATACACACACACATCTACATACACACACTATGGGATATATATATGCACATACACATGTGTGTATATGTATCATGAATCCCTCTGACTGCAGCCTTAGCCGTGCGGTCTCCCCAGTGTGTGAGGGCCCCCCGGCTGACACTGGCTGGGTAGCTGAGGTGGAGAGAGAGGCACAACCCTTCGGCCAGACCCTGTTCCCCGTCGGTTAGCAGGGCGTTGTGGGAGCGTCCTCTGTGAGTGTGGTGCGCTGGTGCTGCGATCCGACCTTGAACTCACTGCTCCCCTGCTTGCCCTCCCTCACTGTGGAGATGGCACTTGCACCAGGCGTGACTGCTCAGGGACCTGAGTTCTGGTCCTGGCTCTGTCCCATTTCAGCAGTAGGACCCTGGGCGAGTTATTTAATTCCCCCTGAGTTCATGGTCCTCATCCCTGAAGTGGTGATACTTTCTCACAGCGGTGGAGAGGGTGTCAGGGTTACTGTTGTACGCGTTGGAGGTGACCTGAAAGGCGATCAGGGCCTCCTCTGCGCGGCCTGCTCACCGGGGGCAGGAGTCGGGACGGGGTTGGCAAACTTGGCCCTCCTGGTCTGCTGTAAGTTTTGCTTTTGTTTCTCAGCTGTGCCTGTGAATAACCTGGTCCCCTGGGACTGGCCTAAGCCTTGGCAGGCAGGTATGTGGCCTGGACATGGTGGATTCGATCCCTCTGTGACCTGCGGACTCAGACTGACAGAGAGGAAGTGGGGAGAGGTTGGACTTTGGCATTTGCACTCTGGGGCTCAGTTGTTTTTTTCCCCCACCAAAGACCCCTCCTCTTATACCTTATCTCTTCATGGAGACCAGACCTTGAAAGTTTTGTTCTGCCCAAAGGGCCTGCATTCATTAGGCAATGATTAATTCTCTTTCACATTTTCAAAATCACTCAGAAAGCCTTTTCACTGCCCAAGGAAAATGGAGTTCCCACACCAAGTGGATGATGTTCTAGCTAGAAGCACAGAAGCTGATGCAGTGTTGTGATTAGCATGCTCACTGTCATCACGCAGACGTGGCACAGGCTCCAGGGCTGATTGGTGAATGAAAACATGTCCCAGTCTGCAGGCCCTGGGGACGCCACCCCAGGGGCCTGTGTGCCCCGGGTGCTTAGCTCTGTCTTTCTGGCCGCGGAGGCCCCGTCTGGCCGCTGCACCCGCAGAGGTAGAAGGAGGGAGCGGACCCCTGAGGGAGTGGGTGCCCGTCCAGACTGAGCTGGCCCCCAAAGCCCCACGCCCTACTAACCAACCCATGCCTTCTTAAAATTTGTTTCTCTTCTCCCTGTAGAGTTTCTCCTGAAGCCACCATCAGAAAGAGACCTCCAGAGAATCTTGACATCCTTGGAAGGAAAAGATCCCCGTTGACAGAGGTATGATTTTGGCGGCATGGTGGAGTGGCATCTCCACGTACTCCCACGAGAGGGTCTGGTCTTCTCTCCACCCCCCGCCCTCCAAAGCCTCCCTTTCTGAGTGAGAGAGCCTTCAGCTCCAGCTGGGGCATGCAGGGCAGGTGGAGGGGGGCTTTACTCTGGTCCCCGTCCCCAGATATTGGTTCGGGGATGGGGAGCAAACATCCAGGAGAGAGAGGCTGATGCTCAAGTGGGGTCTGATGGGGCTGGTCATGCCCCGTGGAGGGGGCTGCAGGTTGTGGCTGCTCCTGAGTCCATCCGGGAAGTGAAGGCCGAGGGGCTGGAGGGAGTGAGCCCTCCGAGGGCAAGCAGCGATCCTGCGGGCTCCCAGAGGGCCTGGCCTCTGTGAGGACCCCTCCTGGCCTCCCCTGTCCCACACCTACCATGGTCTTGGGATTGGGAGACGGAAATACCTTCCTAAAGTGATTCATCCGCCTCCTCATCCCAAGGCTCTTCCGCATAGAGTTCCCATCCCACGATGGACTGGAAAGGAAAGGCCCTGGCAAACTTCTGGGGCTCGGGAGCTTCCTGGGCCGCCCTGACCCCAGGACGTGTGAAGGTTGGGAGGCCCCATGGGAGGCCGTGAAGAGGGGCCAGGACACCATGCTCTGGCCCGGCCCGTGCCCCCCTTGTGCCTCACGAGTCCACGTAAGCCAGTCTTCTCATTGGTTCTCGTTCTCTTGTCTGCAAAGTGGGGCCGCCGTGCTTTGAATCTGTTTCAACCCTCATGTCTTCAGTTTCTGAGGTTCTAAGACCAGGGCTGAACTAGCGGCGACAGGCACGGCGGGAGAGCAGGGAGGCAGAGGTGGCGCTGGGGCTCGGGGAAGGCTGTGGGGGGCCATTGGAAAGCTCGGAGGCAATCCGATTGCCAGTCTCGGGCCACGGATGATGTAGACCCTCAGTGGATTGGCGATAGGGTCTGAGGTGCAAATAGAGCTGGATTCGAGTCCCCGCTAATCAGGAAAGTCGGAATAACCAACGCTGAGGACTTCCCCATGCCAGACGCGGTGCTAAGCACAGCCCCTGCATCATCCCATCTGGTCCTCTCAACAGCCCGTGATCTTGGCGCCGTTACCAACACCATCTCACAGGGAGAAAACCGGGCCTTAGGGGGCTGGGTGGCTCCCCCATGGTCTCACAGCAGTGAGTAACGCGACTGGATTCGAAGCCCTTGCCCGCACTACCCTACAATTCTAATGTATTTTGCTTACCAGCTCTGTGACTTGAAGCTTAAGTTTCAAAAACAAAATTTTTGTTTTCTCGATCGAGAATTTTTGTAAAACTTGAGGCTCTTCATCAGACCCCTGTGAGTCTTAGTTGTCTGATCTCTAAAATGGGCGCATCATGCCTACCCATGGGGTTATTTTTGGGAGAAGGTGAGATGAGATGCGGGAAGCCCCCCACACTGTTCCTTTCCCCACGCCCCCTGCGCCCACCTCCCTACCCTTAGGCTGGGGGCGGGGTGAACACGCTGTAACGCTGCCTGACGCACTTGTGCTGTTGGCTCCTCTGGTGCCTGTGGCTGGGGAGCACTCGGCCGCTGCCCTAGTCCCTGACCCGAGTCCCCTGGCCTCCCAGCTCGCCCTCTCACTTCTGGACTGAGTTGCTGGCTGGCCAGGGGCTTTCTAGCTGGAATCCCAGGCAGGGTGGTCGGCTCCCAGAGGCAGATAAGGCAGGGCCAGGCCAACTGGATGGTGGCAGAGGCGTGGCGAGGCCTGGGACCTGCGTGGGCTGTCTCTCCCGCTCCATAGCGCTGTGCCCTGTAGTTCCCCTACTCAGCCACCCACCAGCCTGGGCCATAATCTTCATTGTAAGCCTCCTGGCAGCAGCCGTGCTGATCCCCACAGGAAACCGTTGCCTTATCACAGAGCCTGGATCTTGGGTGGTTTTCTCAATCAGGAGAAGGCTCTGAAGCGAGTTGGAAAAAGCTTAACTTCCCCAGGACCTTTCTGCTGTGGATGTTTCTCTAATCAGGAAGCCGTGGGCCTGCACAAACACAAGGGAAGGATCTCTTTTAGTACAGGAGAAAGAAGTGAGCGGAGTTACCTTCAGGAGGGCTGCCGAGGGAGCAACGTGATTTAGCCTCGTCCCTCTTGTGAGCCAGGAAGCAGATCAATGTCACAGAGTCACAGGAAAATACAAAGATGACCATATGGCCGCAGGCAGGCAGGCCTGTGCAGGTGTGGGCACCTTCGCCCGGGGCTTGGCCGCCGGGCCGCTGAGGCCGAGCCCCAGCTCTGTCTGCGCGGTGGCTGTTTGACTCCAGGTGTGTGATGGGATCTCCCAGAGCCTCTGTTTCTGGCAAACAGCCTGCACCTCCCTGGGTGGCTGGCAGGGCGAGGAAACTGCCAGCAGGCATACCTGTTTGCTTTGAATGATGACAGTCCCCTGGAATGATGTGGCCTCCCAAGGTGACCTCCTAGAAGGGGCTCAGGCTCTTGAGATGTGAGAGCAGGTGTTTGTGATCAAACAGTGGGGTCACCTGGGAGACACACACTTCTTTCCGTACCTGGTCTAAAAACGGTCTGAGTCAGTGCTCTGTTCTGACGCCCGCGGGGCCTGGGGCCACCTCGGGGATGAACGGTTCTTCCTTTAACCCATGATGTACACTTGACCCTGGCGGTCTCTACTGGACCCTTTCTGTGGATGATAGCTGACCTTCCCCACAACTCAAGAAGCAGGTATTAATACAATTTTTATAGGTAAGGACGACTGGGGTTCAGAGAAGTTGTAAATTACTCCAGGCTTCACCTCTAAAAAGTAGCAAGTTTAGGACACAGACGCGGGGCTCCTGCCCTAACGACTGTGTTTGCTGTAGCACCTCACAGCACCCACAGTGCTATAGAGGCACCCTGTGCGCACCTGTAGTTGCATCCCATAGCACACGGTGGCACCTGCACTGTGGCCCCCTACAGGGCCCATACAGGCACCCGTGTGTCCCTGAGGCACCCACAAGCTCAGCATCACCCCACGGCACTCGTGGTAGCACCCCAAGCGTCCACAGACTTCTCGCATGCTCCCAGTGCCACTCCGCTGCCTGGAGTGGCACTTCCCACGTTCTCCAGCCAGCCTCACACGGGCTTTGGGGCTCAGGCTGAAAGGGAAGTCCCTGGTGTCTTCCTGTCCCAGCCGGCCCCCTGCCACAGGCCGAGCCAGGAAGAGTAGGCAGCGTCTAGGAAGCTCAGGATCTTCCTCCTGCTGAGATCCGACAGCGGGATCTTACTGAGCTCACTGGTCCAGTTTGAGTTAATTTCTGTATTAGATGGTGTGAGGCAGGGGTCCATCTTTTTTTCTTTGCCATGTGGTTATCCAGTTGTCTCAGCACCACTTGTTGAAGGGACTGTTCTTTCCCCATTGAATAGTCTTGGCACTCTTGTTGAAAATTGGTTGGCCATAGATGTGTAGGTTTGTTTCTGGATTCTCCATTCCACTCCATTGGTCTACATGTCAGTCTTGACGCCAGCACCATGCTGTGTTGATTACTGTAGCTTTACGTGTAACTTTGGGAGGAGCGTTAGTGTATTTTAGTTTCCTGGGTTGAGCACCACTGGTTTTTAGAGGAGGTTGGGGCACGGTCGGGTGCCCAGAAGAGCATGCTGGAATGATTCAGGGCAAGGCAGAGTGAGAGGATGCAGCCCTGAAGCAAAGCGCGTCATGGCGGTAAAGCCATTCTGGAGAGGAGAGAGGTGAGTGAGGGAGATGTCTTGATCCTTCTTCGTTCTGGGAAGGCCTTGGGAATGACAAAGGTGGAAACAGAGGCCAGTGGTCCAGGTTAGCTTGGTTGAACTCCTGCCCACACCCAGTGTGGTGTGGAGGAAGACCTGGGTCCCAGGCACAGCTCTGCTCCACGGTGTGACCTTGGGCAAGTCGCTCCACCTCTCTGAGTACCCTCATTGTCTCTGGAAG
>PVJI01029685.1:0-15004 GCA_004026765.1 Micronycteris hirsuta
CTCATCCTACCACAATTATAATTTGAAAAATAAAAAATAATGATGATAATGTACATTTATACAAGTATTATTTTCAAGGTCATGTTTTCTTTTTTATTATTTTTCTTTATTTTTTAAAAATTTTCATATTGGTTTAGTTTTGCATGTGATTAATTCCCAAATTCCTGTATTAGTCCAAATCTCCAAATAAGGTGTTCAAAAATATTCAAGAATCTTTTTTTAGGAAAAAAGAAAACCTTTTATTTATAAATCGTCCTTCTGGAGCTTGCTGTATGCCTGCCCCAGCCTAGATGGGCTGCACTTGGGCCTGTAGAGTTGCCATCATGGACGGGCTTTGTCTTCATAGTCTCAGAGCTTCTCTACTTCTTCATGTTTTTGTTGGATCTTCTGCTTCCAGGATTCCATGTCTTTGTGTTCTAGATTTCCTTTATTCATCTGTGTAAAAGCATGCTTCCAGATTTATGAAAATGTGCAAAGGGAAGGGAGTTCATTGGTTTTTTGTGATTTCATTTTTCTAAAATTGTCTTTGCTGTGTTTATTCTTGACTGAGAGTTAAGCTGGATAGATGATTTTAGATTAGGAGTAATTTTCTCTTAAAACTTCCAGTTATAAGCTCTGGAAATTTAATGCACAGCCTGGAGATTATGGTTAATAATACGCTTTTGTACACTTGAACTTTTCTGAGAATAGGTCTTAAGTGTTCTTGACACACACACACACACACACACACACAAGATGACTGTGTGAGATGATGGATGTGTTAATTCAGTTGATTGTGGTGTTAATTTCACAATGTATACTTGTACTAAATCATCACATTATATACTCTAATCATTTGATTTTTATTTGCCAATTTTATCTCAGCAAAGCTGGAAAAAATTAAAAATAAAACAAAATGTTTTATTGTTCAGCCATACTAAATCACCAGTGAGGCTGACATTCTCATTCATGGGCCCTACCTACATGCTCTGGAACACTGCTGACTGTGGTAGAAAAAAAGGCCTACTGGGTCTTCTCTTATAAGTCATGTCTACCATACCCATTGTCCACAGCTAACTTTATGACCCTTCCTAACTTCAAGGTGGAAGACAAGTAATGATTTCTTTTTTTCTACCTAGTAATAGATGTAGCCCGACACAGCTGTCATGCCTAGTGGGTGGTAAATTGGCGAGTTCTAACCAGAGCTCAGAACAAACTGCTGTCTATGAGGCAAACACGTCCTGTGTATACCGGCCTCATATTCTAATTTAATACTCCCCAAACAATGAATGCAGTATGAGTATGTGTCGTTGTCCCATAGAAGCCAAGAACCACAGTGAGAAGGGCATTCTGGGAAACATAGTCCCAGGTCTCTTCTTTGGGATACACAAGAGACGTAGAAGCAGTTGGGGGTAATGAAGCTATTTTCTTGATAGACAATCTGAGCACACTCAGGAATGTTTAATAAATTGTCTGAGTTCAAATAGCAAATACCTGGCCAAACTAATCCTTCATGGGACCAATGTTTTATGACTCCAAGTTCAATATTTTTATCATGCTGGTGTATCTTAGACTTCATACAATTACAACATGTACCCTACATTTAGAGATCTTGTCCTGACAGTTATATTTATATCTTTCTTTAAATAACGTTATTTTTGGCTTAGGTGTATTTATTTAAAAAAAAATAACCCATAAGAAAACACTGAAATTTATGAAGGACCATGGTCCTAGACAAAAAAAAAAAAAAAAAAGGCAACCCACCTCCACCCCCACCCCCTGCACAGAATTTACGAATACCGCTGGAAATACCAAAGCAGGATGAAGATATGTGTCTCTGTTTCCAAGGAACTGAGAAAACCAACAAGTAGGACTAGAAGGTGAAAAGGCAAAGAACACAGCAACATATAGTTCCTACAGTTCTGCAAGAAAGGAGAGAGCTCAAAAGAATGACAGAAAGTTCTGGAAAGTTCTGCAAGGGAAAATGAAAATGGTCTGAAGTTTGAACTTGAAGGTCTGAGATAGTTATAGGTCTGTTGAGACAGTGATAGGTGAGAGAGAGAGAGAGAGAGAGAGACCGACTCTGAGGAAGGAGCCCTGGAGTTGAAAGAATAGATCCTGAGAGTAGAGGCGGGAAAGGGTTCACTAAGGAGGACCGGTCAGGTTGAATATTGTATGCATCTTAGGTTGTATTTAGGAGAGGGAGGCAGATAATGAAGCGAGAGAAAGGGGTGGCTTTGTGATGAGGGTGGAGCAGCAGGAGCTGTGGGAACCAGGGTGCTGACAGGGGCTGAGAGAGTCGTGAGTCATCAGTTGTTGAGATCACACTGTAGCAGACATCTTCTCTTCTGTGATCGGACCGAATGAACATCTTCTGTTAGAATTAGGCAAAGGAAATTGGTGTGAATATCATATTTCCTCTTATTTTTTATTTTAGTGCTATAGGGTTATTTTTCAAATCAACTCCAAGACAATAAACATTATAGAGGGAATGTCTTTTGATACATATTGATTTATTAACATGGGCATCCTGATACTAAGGGGAATATTCTTTGACACTTTTGTGGTTGCAATAAACACTTGGGGAAAAGTACCAAGGGTTGTTACAAAAGTACTATGTTGCCACATTATTTCACTTTTGTTTTTTTATTTTGCTTCATAATTTAAACTGATAAAAATAATCAAGAGCTTATCAGGGGAGTATGAATATAAAGACTATTCAATTTATTTGATGCATGATCAAACTATTTTCAGATTTTTTAAAGGACTCTTTTCCATTTTAAACTTGATAGCATCGCTTTTGGGGGTAGGGGGAAATAATAAAGGTCTTCTCTTTTTTTTTTTTCAGGAAGAAAGATAAAATTCCTATTAATGTTAAAATAGTAAAACGGTTTACAAGTTGACTTAGCTTTATGAAGTTTGCAAATATCTTGGAACCCAATGCTTTAAGGCATCTTGTTTTATCCTGAAAGGCCCCTCCTTTGTTAGAAAGCTTGTCCTTTCAACAAAGGAAAGTCACTGGCTTGTAATCTAATCTTTGAAAAAGAGCTTGGATTTTCTGGCAACAAAAAAGAGAAAAGCAGTATTGGGAAAAAAAAATTGTACTTGAAACCAAATGCTTGAAAGAGAGAAGAAAACAACTCCTTGAAAAGAATTACTCCTCGGGCCGTTTCATCTCTTAAACTGCCTAGTGTTGGGGGAACAAACTTGGGTGTTGTGGCAGCCTGTCACCAGCTACAATTAGGGACAGTTCTGAGTTCGCTAGTGGGAGGAAGCAACCCACAAAAGATAATTTTTCTTCTTAAAAATATTCTTGTTTGTTACTGATAAAAGATGGGCTTCTCTCCCTCCTCTTAGACTGCTATATTTTTAGAAGTAAAACTATCAGCACCACAAATTTTTTATTGCTCTGGACTAAGGCACATTGCATTTTTGTGTTGAATGTAATCATGATAACAATAATCTAATTGAATTGTTGTTTTTGATATTGTCACCGAGTGCCATATTTGGCAACCTTTAAAAGCCAGAAGTGTCAGGAAGTGGTACGGAAAGGAAGTATTAGAAACAAACATGCATTGCTGACTCGTTAGGTATTTCCAAACGCTTTTCAACATAAAGATTGTATTTTCCCGTCCAATTTTCCTTAAATTATATTCATCTGTAGTTTACTCTAAAGGAGTACGTTACTCTGCTCTGGCTGCTATAACAAAATACCACAGATTAGGGGCTTGAAAAATAGCAACTTATTTGCTTATGGTTCTGGAGGCTCAACCGTCGAAAATTAAGGTTCAGCTGACTCTGTTTCTGGTGAGAGTCTCGTCCTGGTTTGCAGGTGGCTGCCTTCCCGTTGTGCGCTCGCTCGTGTGGCCGCCTCACTGTGTGTGAACATGGAGAGAGGCACAGAGATTCTTATAAGGCCACCAGTCCTACTTAATTAAGGCCCTACTGTTGGGATTTTATTTAATCTTCTTTATCTCCTGAAGACCCAGCCTCCAAATATAGTTGCATTAGAGGGTCGTTAGGGCTTTAACATATAGATGTGGTGAGGGCACATAATTAAGTGCATAGCAATTCCATATACTTAAATATGTTACATATATGTACTATGCGTGTTATGTATATCATATATATGTTTCCCTGTTTTTGTAAATTTTACAGAAATTTGTCAATGTTGGAAACATGAAAGATGATCTTTTTCTTGATAACATTGCATTATTTTAAAAACCTGACAGTGACTAAATGCTCTAAACAGAGCATTTGAACTTACATTTTATAGCCCCTGTTAAGCTTAAAATATGCAACAGCTTATATTTCAGTTACACTTAATATTTTTTAATATACTTCCAGGTCAAATATTTGGTCTGATCCCTACAACGCACTTGTAATAGGAAACCCGTCATTAAGCCTTGGCCGAGGAAACTGGGTCAGCGCAGTGGAGAGAGCAGTGAGTGTACTGTGAAATTAGAAGGTCAGGAGGAGGGTTCCGGTTCTTCCCCCGCAGGAGGCTGAATAAGTGGTTTGGGCCGGGGACCCTCCGCCTGAAACAAGAGTGTTGTTTTGGACGAAACACGAAGGTCCTTCCTGGCTTTGAAAGTCTGCGTCTCTGTGAAGCACAAGGAACATGAGACTTACTGTCAGCCACACAACAAATTAACAAAAGTGATGGGTTTAGAGCCACGTTTTCCTGACTTGCAGCTAATGGAAATTTCCAGAAATATTAAAAGTCTAGTGCCAAGTCCCTCATCTTAATTTTCTTGACAGTATTGGAGTCTTACGTTTGACTTATTTCAGTGGTAAAAACCCAGAGAGAACATCCTCCTTTAAGGTTTACTAGGAGAAAATACCTGTTCTATGTCCTGTAGAGAGTTGGGCTTTTCCCTAAAAAAGAGAGAAAAAATAATGACTGCAGATGTTTGAGAGGATGGCTATAAATTCAGGGAGCTATAAACAAGAATTGCGATGGGAATAAAACTCAATGCCCTTCTAGGGGAACCCTGTGCAGACTTGTATTACACTTGTGCCTCGTGCTGGGGTTCAGTGGTTTAAAGAAGCCTGGGGTGCTACTAAGGGTTTGCCTGTAAAATGAGACATGAATGATGTCTGGATGATCGGCAGCACAAAGAAAGACTTGAGAGCTCTTGTGTTTACACTCATACAATGACAGTTGTAAGCAGATCTTTCTAACCCAGACAGAGCAATTTGGAAGGATTAAGAGGTCTGACTTCAGCAGAGTGCCTGCCACATTTTCCTTCTTTCTAACGCTTCACGAAATTAAGCTCCCTGTGCTGATAAACCCAGAACAAAGGCATTTGAAAGTTCCTTTTACAGAGTTGGCTCTCCCTGGGATCTTGTTGCTTGTCACTTGAGTTGATTATTATGTTGCTTCTTTTGTTCCATGGGGCTAATCCTTTTTGGTTATTTTCCATGTAGTAGCAGTTTCTATGAGGTAGCTCCCTAAGGCTAGGTAAGAAGACATAGACATTTTCAGTCTCTTTCTGAAAAGAATTGCTTACATACATTAGAAATATAATGGAAAATGTCCTTCAGTTTGTGCGTCATCCCTGTTTTGTTCCCATTCCAAGATAAATTTAGTTTGGGGAAATTGCAATACAATGCTCAGTCACTTTTGATTTATGTCAGAGTCAAAGAAGAGCTCAAACGCAGGAACCTTCTCTAAGGCTGTCCTGGAATGCCTTTCAGGTGAAATCCCTTTTGGCTCCTGCATTCAACTAACACTCTCAAATTCTCACATTCACCCCATGTCAGGCGGGCATCTCAGCCACGTGGGAAGAGCACATATGTTTTGATACACTGAATTAGAAGTAATCAGAGAATAGGCATAGGTTGACGACTAAGTGTACATCCAGACGGTTACATCACCGAGTACTTCCAGTTGATTAAGAATGCCGAAAACATCACTAGTTACAAAGGCATCGGGCTGCTTCCCAGATTTTTGCCGAGAGGAAATTTTTATGTATACGCATGTTAAATTTTGTACTATATGTTAACATATAATTATATTCATAAAACACATATGATGCATTTGTATAATACTGTATTCTATATATTCACCATGTAATTATACAAACCATATAATTTTTATATGGATCTCATTGAGTGAAGTGTTTTCTGAAAAAAATGTATGAATTCAGCACTCTGGTCGGTCCTGCGGAAGACACAAATGATGAGTAAGTGGGGAGATGCTTCGGCAAGTTCTTTCTTACTGCGCTTCTTAATATGAACGTTCATCTCTTGGGATACTGGGCGTAAAGTTACCATCTTCTATCAGAGCTTTTGGGGCCATAGCTCCAACGTTTTGTAGCAACCAGATTTTCCTTGTTTCAATGAAAATTCGAGAGGAATCAAACATATTCCCCTCTAATACAGAGACTGGTCAGAGATTTATAACTTGTATTGGTTTGAGCAACAAGGAAAACCTAATTTTAATAAAGTTGATTTTATGAAATGCAAAGTATTCATCTGTATTTTGTGATTCTCAGCTAAAGAAGAATTATCCCGGGACAGTGCTCTGAGGGCTGATGGTCCGCTGGCTCAGGTCCGGCTGTTGCAAGAACCAGAAGTTATGACATGACAGGCAGCCTGTGACCTGTGTGAAGTAGGTACTTCCCAGCCCCACTTCCTGCTAGGAGGGTAGAGATCTCCCAAATATTGTTGCCAGTCTCGTGAGGTATGCCACACACTCTAATTTGCCTCCCTATTTAAGGTAGGACACGTGATTTTGTAAGATGAGGATATTCCCTCTCTGACCCTCACCATCTTCATTTCTACCTTCTGTATCAAGAGAACACTTGCATAAAAAAGTGGGTTGGGGTAGAGTGTTGCTTAGAAAGGGTAAGGAGTACAGAAAAGATAGAATTTGTTTTCAGAATGCATAGTCCGATGCTTTTTACAAAGTGATCTTCAATCACTAGTTGACCAGGATTTACAGTCAATCTTGGCACTGGGTTTGTTTGTTCTTTAAGACAGCTACTGCCCCGTGCTGCTTCTCTGCCCTGTGCCTCTGGCTAGTCCCAATTCTCTCGCCTACATCAGGCCCGCGGTCCTGCAGTCTGTCAGGGTTTCTACAAGAGGAGGAATGCCAGGCTGTGCCACCAAAAAGGACATTTCATCTGCACATTCCACATCAGCACATGTTCCCACTTATCTCTGGAATTTGATTAGATGACTCCCAAAGGCTGTGCACCCAACTTTAAATCAAAGTCAAAGATATGATATTGTTAGAGTAATGCATTTAGTGAACCTGTGGAATTCTCACACATAGTTCTGTGTAAAGGTATGACTCACTTTTTTTTACCAACTCTATGAAGGGATTGTTAGTCTTTTCTTAGTATGTTTGAATAGATTTCTACATATAAGTGGAGTAAACATTATGATTCTTGGGGTAGGCTGTCCTTTTTTACTTTTTGATTCATAATGTTTTGCCTCCATAATGGTAAGATTCTTTTATTTGTTTAGATTATATTATACAATCATAATAACAAAAGAAATTTATTCATTTATTCAGCAAGGACTTATGCCACTTCTGAGATGTTTCCACTTTGTCACACTCATCGACGGGCACCTTAAGTCATCCAATAACAGAGGCATGTGAGTAAGGACGGCAGCCGCCTTCCTCTCTCCACCCGTTAGCAGCCCCGCAAGACAAAGCAGGCCTCTCGAATGGTTTGTGCTCCTATTTCCCAATGTGATCTTGAACTCTACGCATCCCATGTTAATTTCTCCACTTTAGGCAACATCTCCTGGTTTCTCGTTGTGAATATTGCTGATTTAGTTCAAAAACCTTGCTCATCTTGCATCTCTTCCTCTGAATGTCGGTAGCTATATTATTATTCTTTTTTATTATTCAAATGGATAGTTTTGTAATTACTCTAAGCCTTCATGTCTGTTTTCCATGAACTTCCTACATCTCATTTTAAGATAAGAATATTATTTCGTCTATTTTTTACTGCATCTTGTCCCTCGTTTTCCTCATACTGTACTCAGCTTTCCAAAGGTTTACTTTCACATGCTCAAGGTTAGCATTCACAGTCTGCGCAGCAACCCAAACAAGTCAATCCTCCAGACTCCTGGTGTGAAAAGGTCCTGATTTTTGGCATCGATGGGTAGATTTTATGGAGAGGTTTCGTTGTAAAATCTGTGAGAGAGCTGTGAATGCCACCCGATTCACAAAGCGAAAGCATGGGTGTCTACCACCTGAGGAAAGTGGGGTGAGAAAGGCTTCAATAGTGTTACTCAGAGGGCCTGATGGGCATAAAGCTGGCAGGCATGAAGCATTCATGACCGATGTTTTCCTGAAAAAAATTAAAGAGCCTGTCTTGGACCTGGGGTGACTTGCAGTGTCCTCTGGGTAAAGGTAAATGAGGTTTTCCATTGATCAAATGTGGTCAGACCAAGGGAGCCCAAAGCTGCTGTTTCTCCCGCCAAAGAGGACTTCCTTCAATGGGCAATTCTAACTAGACAAGACTCCTGTAAATCCAGAGCTGAGATGCAATCAGCACTGTGTATACTGGAGGATTTAAAATTGGATGCCCAGGAAGAGAGCCTCCAAAGAATTCACAAAAGTGTTCATGAGATAAAGAGCAAGCTTTAAACGTCTGCCAAGCCTAGAGAACATGAAGATAATTCACAATCATACCAGCTAAGGAAAGAATTTTCTGAATCCCATTTACCCTTGGACCTTTTAGTATTCCAGCCCCAGAGATTTCAGTTAATGACACTGGGGAGTGGAAAAGAAGTGAGTAAGAAAGAAACCAGAATCCTACATTCCCAGCTTCCTGGGTACAGGAAGACATGAAGGTTCACGTCTAAAAGTAGTACGGACTGTTGGATGGCACTGATGCAAAGAAAGTTTGCATTGGAAAGAAAATGACCATGGTGATTATTGACATTGTGAACATTCTAATGCCAGGATTGTGATTATACTTTATGACCTAGAGACTTGGAGGGACCTTGTGACTTTAATAGTACAACTACTTTCCAGCGTTACATAGAATTCTTTGTAGGTTCACTATCACAAACCCTAAGTTCCTTAAGAACATGTTTTCAGTTCAAAGACACATTCTCTTTTTGTATATTCATTAATTGCTTCAAATGATACAATATTTTAATTTACTTTACATGTGAGATTTTGCATTTGTGTGCAAATTTTTAAATATATTTTTCCCAGGAATTTCTAATTATTGTTTAATTGTATTATTTGCCTACACCATATTTTCTCTCATGCATTTCATTGCAAAGAATCTTTCTTTGTTTTCCAGATAATTTCATCTTGGAATCCTTTTTTCTTGGCTGCTCCAGTCTGCACTGGTTGTTCTCTAGTCCAGCTATACCGCTGATATTTTAGGATTTTCTTTTATTGTTTTTCTGGTTTAGGTCCACTTGATTTTGCATGCCATATCTTTCCCTTTGTTGTTTTACTTCCTTATTTGTTGGGATACATTTTTGAGTAACTTTATAAGAAGCTATAAATGGGATTAACCTCTCTGATTATTTGCATGTCTCAAAATGTCTTCTTCTTCACTCTTCATTGATAGTTTGACTGGGTAGAGATTACTTGGTTGTACCAGTCTGGATAAACTAGGTTCGGCTGCCTTAAAAACAGCCCACGAACCTCAGTGATTTACCATACGAAAATTATATTTTACTGAAATTACATGTTCACTGAAAACTGAAAAGAAGTTCTGCTCATTATAGTCAGAATCCCAATCCTGTGGAAGCTCCCTCTGAACAAATGCTTCTGTAATTAAGAAGGCAGGGGAAGGGACGCGTGCACTGGCTGTGACAGAGTCCATCTGGAATTGACACGCATTATTCCCACTTACATTTATTGGCCAAGAAAGTCACATGGCCATTGTTAAGAAGGCAGGCAAAAGGAAGCATGATATATGCATCTGCCACCTGGAAGTAACATATGTGACTTTGCTCATTTAATTGGCAGAGAAAGTGCCAACACTACATTTAACCTTAACAACGACAGGGGATAAATTCCTGCCACATGCCAAGGAGAGGAGAACGAGATTATCTGTGAAATCTCATAGCACCGTACCTGGCTTAACAATAAAATTCTCTTCAGTTTTCTGGACATTGTCCCATTGTCTTAGAGCATCCAGTGAACTTCTGATTGCTCTTCCTTTCCATGTGACCTTTGTACCCTGATGAGTAAAATATGAAAATTTTATATTTATCTCTGGTGTTATAAATATTTCGATAGTATGCTTTAGTGGGGATCTTTTAAAATTTATGTTATGGGGGATTTTATGAAGACCTTTAAAACTAAAGGCTTCAATCTTTCAATTGTAATTAAGTCTTGAATTATTTCATTAATAATTTTCTCTTATTGTTTGTTCTCTTATTTGAGAACTCCTACTAGTTTGCTTAAAGGAGAAGTAGAGCTTTGAAAACCTTACATGAGAGATCAGAAAAATGAAATATAATAGAAATGCCTACAAACTTAGAGAGATGATAAAAAAGAATAGAGGTGTGTCTAATGGGTAGAAAGTGCCATAAAAAAATAAATGACTCAATAGACACTAGACTTCTGGCTTCTTCAGTAAATTCTATTACTCAATCTTCTTAATGGTTTTCTCACCAAAACATTTTTTAATATTTTATATCAGGATATAAGGACTGACCTAAATTACTTTAAAAAATAGAAAAGAGAAATTTATTTTCACTATTATGGAAATTATTGCTTAAATATATATATATGTGTGTGTGTGTGTGTGTGTGTGTGCATATGTACATACATATATATACCAGGGGACCCCCAAAGTACCAGAATTATCTTCTGGAGGGCAGGCCCCTTGTAGCACAGGCTTTCCCCACTAGGTGAGTGTTCTAGGAACCCTTCTGTATCAGTGTACCAACTGGCATTGTTGTGAGAGGCTGTGTTAGGTTTCAGTGGATCTTTTCAATGCATTTGCCCATTTCATGATGGGTGATTTATGAGCACATCTGCCCACACCACGCTGAGTGTTTAGCAGTTTTTGACCAAAAACGGCATGACCCCGTGCCCCACCCTCCCTATTCACCTGATCTCACCCTGAACATCCTTTTTTGTTGTTGTTTCCAATGATGAAAAAGTCCTCAAAGGGAAACATTTTGCCAATGTGGAAGAGGTGAAACAAAAAATGGCAGAAGCATTAAAAGGCATCAAAATCA
The DNA here is from genome assembly GCA_004026765.1 of Micronycteris hirsuta. Lineage (NCBI taxonomy): Eukaryota > Metazoa > Chordata > Mammalia > Chiroptera > Phyllostomidae > Micronycteris > Micronycteris hirsuta. Next base: position 11,161 of record PVJI01029685.1, read on the forward strand.
ATGAGTTCAAAAACTGTTTTGAGCAGTGGAAAATAAGTCTTGATAGGTATATTGCATCAAATGGAGAGTACTTTGAAGGTGACTGAAATTTAAACATGTAAGAATAAATGCACAATTTTTTATAGATACATTCCATTTTTGGAGTCCTTCCTTGTCTATATCATAAAATAAGAATAATATATGTCAAATGTATCATTTTAAATACAAAAGAATTACTTATAAATATAAAATTTGAGAATTGTTATATTTATTTATTACTTATATTCATATTACATTTATTTATTTATTACACTCTGCCAATTAAGAATATATTCACCTACAAGTAAAAGAAAGTAATAATAATAATAAATGAAAGTAAAAGGACAATTATTAGCCGCTTAATAAAATGTCAAGAGCAGATGAAGTGCAGGGTTGTTTGGCAGTTCCACCACATAACCAAGGAGCAGAGCTCCTCCTAGCCTTCCATTTCGCCAACCTCGGAAGGATTTGGATCCCTTATTAGAGATATTATGACTTACATAGGTGGCAGCAATTAGGTGACTTCAGGGAAATGACTAATGCATTTTCCAAAAGTCGAAATGATAAATTTATGCCTAGGATTTTCACCTTAAACCACCAAGCAGGCTCACTTTGCTAGGCCATGTATTTTTCAAGACCAACTGAAGCACAACTGCATAGAGAGCTGCACAGTTGCCAGGTTTGAGGTGAACATGGGAAACAGAACTTACCCACCTCTACCCTCCTGTATCAGCTACTGGTGGCCAGGTCTTCTTCTGGAGAAATAAAGCAATGTCATTTACCCCCTGGGGACCCAACAGTTTGGGTAAATGCTAACCCAAGGTGTCAGATTCTATTCTCAGTGTCAGATGCCTTCAAGAACATCCAATTTCATTGTGTTCCAGGAGTCAATGCCAGAGAGAGGAGCCAAGTACAGTTGGAGAGGCATGAAGGAAATTCTATTCTAGGGGCAACTGAGCAGCAATCAAGGCCCGCGGAGCTTGGAATGGAGAAACGTGCCAGAGATATGGTGTCAAAAGTTACAGAAGGCATTTGCCAAGAAAAAAAAAAAAGAACTCTTTTGTAATGAATTATTTTAACCTTTTCTGCTCCTATTTGTTTAAAAACCAAATGAAGGCAATGATTCTTCTGCTTTTAATTATAGAATTAACAGAAGATAGCCCATTCCATAAGACAGAACCTGATCAATGAACACTGCAGCAAAGAGGGAGAATTACCAGTCTAGCACGTGTGTTCTTTCATTTCAGGTTTGTTCTGTTGTGTTTACGTCCATCCTGTCCCAGAGAACGCTGCATTTGGACCATTTCCCTTTCACCAGGTACACCCATTCCAGAGACTCGTTTATAAATAAAGTGATTTGAGATGCTGGCAGCTTTTTACATACCTGAAAGTTATTTCAGGACAGAAAATAGACAAAGGAACAAATAATTTAAGGACGCTAGGTCTTTTGCCTGTCTCTGTCATAAACCTGCACAGTAAATTTTGGCAAGAATACAATCTCTCTAGACCTTCTCAGCTGTAACGTGATGGCTTTGGACCAGATTACTCTAAAGTCTTACTGGCTTCAATGGCATTTTATGAGAAGAGGATGGATGCTCTCAGCTTCCCCTGGATCACATTCCATGAGGTAACACAGAAGCACAGCACACTGGACCCTCCTCTTCGGCCTGCCATAGACCATAACTTTGGGGGAAGATAAGATATAGCAGGTTTTTATCCCAGTCTTTCCCTCTAACTTTATGTGCCATCATTTCTAGTCTAATTTCATGCTTTTATAACTTTTCATGAAAATTCTGAGAATTTCCCAGCATGAGAATTTCTCCTTGCCTGTTGGAATTACGAGTCTAAAATGTAGTGACCTTTGCTTCATTCACTTAGGTGATCCCATGCTGGTGATCATATCCTGTTTTGCAACTTTTTTTCAGTGTGACAGGCCTTCTGTATACAGAAGCTGCCTAGGAAGATGTGTAAGTAGAGATGCCTCAACTGCATCATTTTTCTATCATTCCCTAAATGAACTTTTTCCTAAAAGCATTAACAAGCTGGATTGTCCTGCAACTTCTCATCTCTGGGGCTGAGAAATAGGTAGCTCTAACATTTGAGCTTATGCACTAAGAGAAATATCAAAAGACATGTTATTAAAATTCTCCAGACCGGAGTGGAGGTAGGGTAAAGGGGGTGACTCATATCACAGAGAACCTACTGCCACATTGCCTTGTCATCTGCAGCTGGGCCTCACTTGTTTTTTTTTTTTTTTTTATCATTTCTCTCTCCTTTCATGGGCTGATACTAAAGTTCCTGTTGACACACTTCAACAACAACTCAAGGTACTCAACAGTCTATAGTCTACATGCATATGTGATTGATTTGTGTAGAACAACGACCAACAAAGAAGCAAAATTCACCTCAAATTTTTCTATGTATTTGGAGTTTCTTGCTGAAAAGGATCTTCTTGGTGCAACAACTTCAATAAAGGCATCGGGCATTTTTGATAGTTTTTATTGATTGCTTATTTTGTGCACAAAACTGTAAGATGGGTCTGTGAAACAGTTTAGAATCTGGCAGGAAAATAATTGGTTCATCCTGAAAAGATACAAGGAAAAATAATGTTACATTCCCTTAAAATATTCATGTCATGAACCCTGGGACCTGCAAATATATTCTATTACTTAGCAAAGAGAAATTAAATCTGTAGAGGAAATGAAGGTTGCTAATCAGCTGACCTTAAGACAGAGAGATTTACCTGGTGGGCCTGGTATAATTACAAGGGTCTCTAAAAAGGAAAGATGGGGGCAGGTGAGGTGTCAAAGGGGTGCAAAATGAGGATCTGATCTGACTGCTGGCTTTGTCTGCAAGGCCTCCAAGAGGAGCGCAGTCCTGCCAGTAGCTTGATTGTTGCCCATGGAGACCTCTGACCTACAGAACTAGAAAAAGATAAATGTATGTTGTTTCAAGCCACTAAATTTGTTGTATTTTTTTTATAGCAGCAATGAAGAACTAATATAGCACCATGTGATTCGTGTCCAGTGAGAGGTTAAAACGAGTCAAAACAGGGAGAGAGAATGTACATAAGAGTACTTTTTTGAGACTTAAACAGATACTTCTCCAAGGAGGACACACAGAGGGCCCAGAGTCATATGAAAAGATGCTCAGCATCACTAGCCATCAGAGAGATGCAAATTAAAACCACAACGAGATATCACCTCACACCAGTTAGAATGGCCATCATCAACAAAGCAAAAGATAACTGTTGGAAGGGATGTGGAGAAAAGGGAACCCTAGTGCACTGTTGGTGGGAATGCAGACTGGTCCAGCCATTGTGGAAAACAGTATGGAACTTCCTCAGAAGACTAAAAATGGAACTGCCTTTTGACCTGGCAATTCCACTGCTGGGATTGTACCCTAAGAACCCTGAAACACCAATCCAAAAGAACCTATGTACCCCAATGTTCATAGAAGCACAATTTACAATAGCCAAGTGCTGGAAACAACCTAAGTGCCCATTAGTAAATGAGTGGATCAAGACACTATGGTACATTTACACAATGGAATTCTACGCAGCAGAGAGGAAGAAGGAGCTTATACCCTTTGCAACAGCATGGATGGAACTGGAGAGCATTATGTTAAGTGAAATAAGCCAGGCAGTGAGGGACAGATACCATATGATCTCACCTTTAACTGGAACATAATCAACAAAAGAAAAAAAGCAAGAAAAACATAACCAGAGACATTTAAATTAAGAACTATCTTACAATAGCCAGAGGGGAAGGGGGAGGGGACTGTGGGGAGAAGGGTTTTCAGGAACCACTATAGAGGACACATGGAC
>PVJI01029686.1:0-15018 GCA_004026765.1 Micronycteris hirsuta
CTGGAGTATCAAAGTTAATTTTGTTTCACTGTCTCTATTTTTTGGACTGACCCCTGTCTGGGGCTGACTCTGGTCCTCTCACAGCTCCAGGTTTTAATGTCTCACCGTTTGAATGTTCAAATTCCCCTGTAATCTTGGGCATCAATCATCATATGTGTTGGAATACTGCTGGGTTTTCGCCCCGTTCCTCAGAAAATCACCCAGTGGGTAGGAGGACGTAAACTCTGTTCCTCCTAACTTGCTGCCATCTTCGGTTTTTTATAATTATAATTTTGGTGTGGTCGTGGGTGAAGGTGAGTATAGCATTTTCCTACTCTGCCATCTTGACTGGAAGGCTGAGTAATTTTTTCAATCCTCTCCAAACTACTGTGAAATAGTTGCTATAATACCTATTTTATAGTTGAAAAACTGAGATCTAGAGAGGTTAACAAATTTCCTCAAGGTCACACAGCTAATAAATTTTGGAAGCAGTATTTGAACCCAATTAATCTGGCTCTAAAACCTGTGCTCTGAATAGATAAAATGTTTGGGAGACCCAGAAAAACTGTGACTCGTTTTTACAGGGATTGTAAAAATCCTGAGCTTAGCTGTACCTAAAGGAGCAGTAGGATCTCCGATAAGAGAAGAGTGAGCTTGAATGGTATTCTAAACACAAGGAAGAGCAAGAGCAAAGGTAAAGCACAGAGGTCATTTTGACAGTGAAGGAGCTGCAGTGATTTTGAGTGGGGAATAATGGAGTGGGAGAACAGAGAAAACTGGAGAAGCTGAAAAAGGTTGGGGACAGGTTGCAAAGGAGATTGAGTCCTCTCCTTGGAGAGTTCAGACTTACCAAACAATGATTTTATAAATGCTTGGTGCTTGGAAGTTATCAAAAAAATTTTTCTAGGAAAAGCAAAAGTGTTTTGTTTCTTTTAAATTTTTATTTATTTTTAGAGAGAGGGGAAAGGAGGGAGAAAGAAGGGAGAGAAACATCGATGTACAAAAGATACCTCTATCAGTTGCTTCTTGCACGCCCCCAACTGGGGACCTGGCCCTCAACCCAGGCATGTGCCCTAACTGGGAACCAAATTGGCAACGCTTCAGTTCACTGGCTGGTATTCAATCCACTGAGCCACAGCAGCCAGGGCAACAAAACTGTTTTTAAAGTTGGTATGAAGTAGAAGGGTAGACTATTTGATACTACTTTGGTTTCCATATGCAGCTTTTATTGAAATGTGGTCTCGAGGTTCACAGTTAGGGTGGGCTTGGCAGAGCTTAAATCCTATTACACTACCTTATTGTATCTTGCCTCTATTTTTAACTTAAATATTAATTCAATGTTATAATATTAACTTAATTAAGAATAAAAATAAATTAAGGCATTTTAATTTAATTTGAAAAATAGGGTTTAAGATCAGATATGGGTGTATAATTTCTTAAAAGCAGATTATTGCATAAAATAAAGATTATTGCATAAAATAAAGTTATTAGTATAACTAGTAATTTTTTACATATACAATTTTGAATGAATTTAGAAGAAAAAATGCCACCAGGATTGACTCTTTCTTTCTCATAGAGCTCCTATAAGTTCTCACAGGGAACTTGCTTTCTGCAGAAAGTCTAGGAATGCACACATTTCTTAAGCAGATTGTTGCATAGAAATGATATAAATATTTTAGCATTTTTCTTACATATATTCTTTAATTTTTTGTTTCTTAGTTTCAGACAGAGAGAAGAAGGAAGAGAGAGATACATCAGTTTGTTGTTCCAGTTATTTATGCCTTCATTTGTTGGCTCTCGTATGTGCCCTGACCAGGGATTGAACCCCCAGCCTTGGTGTATTGGGATGACTCTCTAGCCAACTGAGCTACCCAAACAGGGCCATATATACTTTAAATAAATTTTAGAAGAAAATAAATCACCGGTAATTTTTTTTTTTTTTTTTTTTGCAAACCACAAACATACACTGAAGTTTGATGAGACAACTGATTTAGAGATTGAAAACCCTGGATTTGTTTCTCAAATTCACCATCGAACTGGCCATGTGAGCCAGTCATTAGATAAGTCCAATGACTTGACCATCTGTGAAGTGGACACAGTAAGTGCTTTATAAAGCTGTGAGAGTGAGAATGTTTTCATTGGACATGTAGAGTTGCACCATAAAAATGTCCAACTTCCAAAGATCGAACTACACATGTTTAGTAGATCAAACCAAAACATTCACAAGTATAATTTTCTCACTTGAACTCTGAAGTCAATTAGTTTTCACAGCCATACTTCTGTTCTTACTCATTCCTAAGCCTTTTGAAAGTGATTGGAAAGCAGCATGCCACTGTTTATATGCGTCTATCATTTAGAAGGAGGAAACGAGTACTGCAGTGCATACTGTGGACTAGACTTTAACTTAGGTTCCTCCTCATATTTACTACAGTTCATTCTCCTCAGAACTCATGAGGTAGGAGTGATTTTCCAGAAAAGACAACTGAGGCTCAGAGATGAACTCATGAGTGGAAAAGTCCACTAAAAAGTTTATGTCCAACTGTGAAACCCTTGCTCTTTTTATTCATGATGCCAGGCTGCTCTTTTTAAACATGCCAAAAGAATGAAATTATTTTAAAAATAAAAATAAGTGAAAATGAATTTCATCGTTAAGAATTCTTTTTAAAATGCCACAAGAACTGTGGGGATAACTGAAGGTCCCCTTGGGTGGCACAAAACCACAGCCGTGGACTGCTACCTAAGCTTTAGGCACCACTGTAATTTTAGTCCACTGTACTTTTTATTTAGCCACAAAGAAACCCAGATTCCTGGAGCTGGGTTCTATTTGGATTCTAGCTTTCTGGCTCCTGATGTGGGTTTGTGGTTTTCAACTGCCTGCACTTTAAATAGAAAGGACTGGAAGGTATTAGTGGAATGGGGGGCAGGGGGCAGGGAGTGGGGGAAGAGTACTGCTAGGCATCCTGTAGTTCAAAACTTTGACCAGCAGGTGTCTCTGCAGACAAGGGAGAAGGTTCCTTTTGACCTTAGAAGTAGAAGATGGATTTTCTGGTTGAGCTGAGGAAGATTGTGACAGAAATGAAACAAAGGTAGGTCAGCTACATACAGAAATCAATCCGAATTTTTCTTAGCCAAAAGCTAGTAGAAAACCTCAGCAAATCCCAATCTTAATGCAAGGAAACTCCTGTAAAGCAAGCTCTGTACCATCTTCCAAAACAGTTGCAAGGCTGAAGGTGAGCCCTTCAAACTGAGAGGCAGTTCCCAAGGCAGGTTTGGCAGAGGTGATGGGTCTTTAGTCAGGAGAGATGTGAGAATGAAGGGAAAATAGGAAAGAAACAGTTCGTTAGGTTTTGAACCAGGGAATGAAGAACTTCCATTTGAGGTAGACGTTGAAGTATGCCTTTATTTTTTGTGGAGTTATGAATTCTAGAATTTTATATATACTTGTATATTCAAATGAAAGAAAAGGATCCAAATATGGCAAAATGTCAATTAATATTTGTTGAATATCAGACTTTTCATTTAGGAGAAAGAGACAGAGTATAAGAAAAACAATTTTATTAGTGTAAATATTAGGAAGTTGATCACAGGGTAACTAAGTGTACCTCACCTTAGGAGCATATACTTTTCTGAAAAAAAATTTTCCTGGACGAATTTTTTTCTCTACTAATTGTGTTTTTCCATTGATTTTCCTTATAAAATCAAAGGTATATTTGCCCAAGGAAAACATTGATCCCAAATGATAATATAGTCACATCTAAGAATGTAGAAAATCTTTAAGAAAAACATACTTAAAGATGTTTTGGATGATTTAAAGGGTATTGATATTCTAGAAAATATGCAAAGCAGTAAGGGTAATTTTTGTTTTGTGTAATAGCTTGAAAGGTTCCATTAAAAAGAAAAATGTGGGCAAGCTGAACAGAGAATCTTTGACTGAAAGCTTATTTAGCTTCTTTTTAGCCCCCTTCTCCAGATACTTTATAGCAGGTGACTATGTACTTTGCCTGCTCAGACCTGTTTCTGGTTACCCAGGGGAAGCATTGGGATATGACTAGGTCGATCCAAGATATGAGAAGGCAACAGCCGCACAGCTGAGGTGGTAGTGCCGAATGCGGCCCTAACAAAGAGAAAACACATTCGGCTCACCTGGAGAACCAGGGCGCATTGAGTATTCAGACCAAGTCTGTGTGATGGCAGAATTTATAACTGGCTAATGACTTCCTTGCTTGGGAAAAAGTGGCATGTAAACATTCTATGACGTTGCCTTTTGGTGTACAGGATTTCTGAATATGCTTCTGTATCAGCTGAATGCTCGTATGATGTTAGCTTATACCTGCTCTCTCCTGCTCTCAAGAACTCTCAAGTCTTCTACTTTCCTGGATGTAAACTGAGCTCAGTCACCCTGGGCTTCTGGAGGAACAACTTTTCCTATTAGCTTCTACTTTTAGAGGGTTTATAATCCAGTGGGGAAAGATCTCAGGCTCCAGAGGTAATTAAGGTTTGTTTGGGTTTGTTTGCATCCTAGTTCTACCACTTTCTAGCTCTATGACTGTGGCCAATTATCTTAATCCCTCTGTACCTCCTTTTCCTTATCTGCAAAATGGGGGTAATAATAGAATTTGTCCCATATGGTTTTTGAGGATTGAGTTCATATCTGTAAACTGCTTAGCATAAAGCCCGGCAAACTGTTATTGTTGACTTTGAGTTCCTCAATAAATTCTTTTTAAACATATGCACCTGTTTTCCTTATTCTCCGATGGTTTTTGTTCATCAGTGCCCTCCTCAATTTTCTACATTCTTCTGACCAAAGAGAACTCTTCAGGAAGATCTCCAGTAAGTCTTTGTCCAAGTCACAATAGGACACACTATCTTTTGGCCTCAATCTGTGTAGGCAGGGAGCATGAACGACACACACCCAGCATACACATTCTGGCCATTATTAGGGGCAAGAGGGATGTGCCTCTTCTCTTTGGAGGTTAGACCACTGCTACATTTTCTAGTTTCTCTCTAGAGGGTTCTTTTTTTTTTAAAGATTTTATTTATTTATTTTCAGAGAGAGGAGAAGGGAGAGAGAAAGAGAGGGAGAGAAAGAGCAATGTATGGTTGCCTCTCACATGGCCCTCATGGGGACCTGGCCCGCAACCCAGGCATGTGCCCCGACTGGGAATTGAACCGGGACCCTCTGGTTCCCAGCCCGCGCTCAATCCACTAAGCTACACCAGCCAGGCGGGTTCTTTGTTTTTGACACTTTCCGGGGAGCAGCAGAAGTTGCCGTACTTGATGTTCCAATCATCTCTATGAGTGGTGGAGAGGCTATAAAGTCACTATAAGAACGGTTTCAGTGCTGCTCCTGCATCCAGAGTAAAAGATTTTTTTCCTTGCCTTGGGGCCCAGAACTTTATAAAGTTAATGTACAGTCCCTGCTAAAGGTAGGTGAGTGGGGTCACGAAATGGTAAGAAAAGCTGGCCACATCATTTATCTGGGATTGATTAATCTCAACCAATGAAAGGGTTTAACTGATGCAAGAAACCAAGGTCTACTTCATCCTTATCCTTATTTGCTAGTAAAGGAGCCAATTAGTGTTAATTGTGTTGGCAATTTGGAACAGCCATCAGGGAATTGATCCAAGACAATTGCATAATGACCTCTCTGTCCCATTCTAGTCCCAGGCATTACTCATAGTCAGATGGAATCAAAATGCTTGTAAATATCTTGTGGTCAGAGAGAATAAACATGCACTCTCTTCACACATTTACAGTGTCTTGGATGTCAGTTTTTAATATACATGCAGTGACCTGATCATACAGTTCTGCCATTGAGACAATAGTGGGATCAGCACTGGACTGAAAGAATACATTTTAACATAGAAATATTCATAATCTTCCTTCTTACCCCCATCCCTACCTTGTTTTCCACCTCCCCCTAAAGCAGTTAATTTACTTAACAAAGGGAAAGGGGGAAAGAGGTGGGGGAAACTGGGGAGCCTGTAAGAGGCTCTGGAGGGTCTGGAATGTCAGATAACAGGAGGGGAAAATAAAGATAAATTTGATCATCTTTAATGTCCTTCAAGAGTAAGGATGGAATTTTTATTTTATTATTTATTTTGCCTAACAGACCGTTGTTCTTTAACTGTGATGTGGCTCACTGGACAATGTGCACCATTGCTCCATCAGGGTTACACAAGTGACAGAAATAGGACAATCATGTTCTTATGGAATTGTTCAGAGAGGTGGTGGGAGGAAGGAAAATGACGTACCTTCTCCGGCCTTCACCCACCCAGTAACTGGTATGTGTGTTTGGTCTGGTTTCCCGCCCGCGAACACGCAAATCCTAGTTTCCCCGTTCTCCTATATTTGGTGACAATTAGATTGGTTGTACTGGGTGAGTTGGCTTTTGTAAGAGGAAGGAATTTTACTAAAAAATTCCCCCGCCTCGTTACCAACTTTTACAGTCGCTGCAATATTGTAGCTATTCCTGCCTCGGGGCCTCAAGGGCTAAAGTGGGACACGGCTGGTATTTTTGATGAGGCAATATTTTGTTTTAAGGGAAGCTGGGCGTTTGCTGAACTGGTATAGAGGTCACACTAGGGGTCACTTCGGCGATTCCAGGGACGCTGGCTTTTGGTCGGGCTGAAAGCACCCCCGACTTGGGAACGCCACAGCGGTTTGGAACTGACTGGCACACTGGTGGTGCCCAGTCTAATCCCCAGAGGAGGGCACTCGGGAGCCAGCGCCAGAGGAACTGGGTCCTAGCGGGAAGGTCGAGCTAGCGGGTGAGGTCACGGTTGCTATGGCTCCGGGCAGTGACGCGCGTCAGCACGTGACGAGCGGTTGCCATGACACTGGGTCTCGGCAGTGCGGGCGCTCCGCCCCCGGAGTGACGTCAGCGCCCCTCCTCCCGCCCCCGGCCCCCCCCTCCTCCCGCCGGCTGCCCGCGGTCCCGGAGGTTTCACTGCACAACAAGATGGCGGCGGCGGCGGCGAGCGGAGCTGGCGGGGCTGCCGGGACCGGAGCGGGAGGAGTCGGGCAGGCCGGTCGCCTGCTGCCTCCTCCCGCCCCGGGACCCCCGGCTGCCCCCGCTACTGTGGCCCCGGCGGCTAGCTCGCCGCGTCCCCCAGCCCCGGCCTCCCGCGGGCCGGTGCCTGCGCGCATCGGCTACTACGAGATCGACCGCACCATCGGCAAGGGCAACTTCGCTGTGGTCAAGCGGGCCACGCACCTCGTCACCAAGGCCAAGGTAGTGGCGCGGAGGGACTGGGCGGCTGCGGGGTTGCGCAACCCGGGACCGTGCAGCCTGGGTCCGCGGTCCAACTGTAGCGGGGGCAGGAAGGACCCGCGACACCGAGGCTGCGGGGTCGGCGTAGCGAGTGCCGCTTGGGGTATTGGAGAGCCTTGGGGCCTGGGAAAACGGGTACGGAGGTTGTGGAGGGGAAGTAAGCAGAGGGCGAGAGAAGGTGGGAGACACCGAGGGACCCGAGAGAGGGAAACTCCGCGGCAGAGGAGGCGTGAGGGGTCGGACATGAAGCACCGGGACCTAGGGAACTGAGGAGCCGGGAATGGGGAAGGGGTTCCCAGCGCTGTGCGGAGTGTGTAGAAGGCATGATTGGAAAGGTTTGGAACTCTGACGGAACCATGAGACTAAGCTAAGAAGACGCTGGAACCACCAATTAGCAGATCCTAAGGGAATGAGGTCAGGGCCATAGGAAATGTGAACCAGGAGGATGGGGGAAGACAAGGGTAAACTGGACGGCTGGGGCGTGCTTTAGGGGTGTGTGGTGGCGCGGGGTACTGGGGGATAGGAGGGATCTGGCACCTTCTGACAGAGGTACCCATCTACCTAGGATCGTCTAGTACTGATAGATGATGGGCATGGAAACCGCAGGACAAGATCATTGGAGGAGGAGACGAAGAAAATGAGGAAATACTGAGGAAAATGTTTCTTTGCTTTTCTGCAGGAGTGGGCTCAGGGAACGTAATGGGGTGCAGGTTTATGGTGGCATTAGGTAAGCAGGGGTTAAAACACTCAGAGAGCTGGATTGGTGGTTGATCTTAGTTGCTCGAGGTTCTGGAATTGTAGCCTTTGCAGAACCCAGGGTGGGCTGTCGGTGGTTAGGGGACAGGCTGGTGACTGAAGAGGAGGTCGCTGAGGAATCCCGACGCTGGAGGACTACACTCTTCGGGCCCGTCGCTTCTCAAGGGATTTGTGGAGTTGTAGTAGTGAAGTTGGCCAAGGTCAGTTAGGAAGCCATGCATGTAAATACATAAATTTTTACATGTAAAATTCCTTGTTTGAGGAAGTATGGGCAGCACTTTTCTGTAGCCATCCTCACTGGGAGTATTGGAATCTAAGACATCAGGCACAATCATTTGGTTTCAGTTGGACCCGCAGAGCCTGTTTGTACTACACATTTTTTCTTTGTTCAGTCCCTCACTTGAATGAACACTTTTCGTGTAGTCATGCACCATATTTAAAACTGCAGTTTCCCTCAACCTTACTAATGAAGAACCTTGTAGCTACTGCTGCTTCCTATAAAAGCCACATCAATTCCCCTCACCTCCTCAGCCTAGCCTCTGGTTGTCATCACCTACCTTGTTTTTTGTTTTTATGGCAGTTGTTTGTTTTCAGAACCAGGGACTTATCAAGGCCTCTATCCTGCTCACTTACAGCCTGAAGTTCCTTCCCCCATTTCTATTAGAGACTACAAGGGGCCCTTGTAGTGTGGTAGGGTGGGTGCCTGTGGAAAATCGATTGGTCATTTTCACTTCCTCTGGGGAGGGGGTGCTTTTCAGCCTTTCTGTCAGTTTTTCCAGAGGGCCTCAAGTCTGCAGGTCTGAGCTGCTGGAGATAACAGGGTCCAAGTTCCTGGTGTATGATCTTACTGTCTGCACCTCCTCACCCCCCAGCCCCACGCAGTGTTTCCAGTTCTGTTTACTGTTAGCAAAGTCAAACTTAGGTTTACAAACTACTCTAATTGTTGGAGCCTTGTTCCTTGTTTTGGTGTTTCCTTTTTTGCCCCACTCCCCCAAGCAACCACATTGTATTCCTGTCGTTATTTTGCTCTGATCTTTGGGGTATGGACTCCATGAACTTAATTGGTTGGTTTGTGGTATGTATGACTTAAAAAGAATTTTCTATTTTCCAGCCCTTGGATACACCAAAATATTGATAAAAAAAAATTTCTGACAGCCAGGGCTGAATGTTTTTGGAAATGTAATTGCAAACAGTTGGTTTTTGGCTTTATATACGTAAGAGACGTTTCTGTCTTCAGTAGTCAGCAAAGCTAGTGCCTAATTATGGCCGGTCTGCCCACTTTCTAATTTTCCTGTGTTATGTGTGTTTCTTAGTTTTTCTCTGAGGCCTTGGTATCCTTTAGGACTGCAGCATTTTAAACATGGGTTTGTTTATAAATGGATGCCGATGTTTATGTTGGTTTTAACTTTGATCATTTGTGGTATGGAGTTTTGCAATTCTTATCTATGGAAATATTCAAAATCTTGAATGAGACTGAAATGGATGGCTCGGACAGTGAGTTCAATGAGTGGGACCATACCAGCACTCGTTTGTGTTTCTGTAGCAGTGCGCACTTTCCTAGTCACAGTTACAAGCACCCTATCTTTTGCAGCTTAAATTACCCTGCGGGCATGAGTGAAGCTTAATTCATAAGGAGTTGTCATGTGTTCTGAGTGAATGATGAGCATATTTTGGCCTGTTCCATGCTTAATCTGAATCCACTTTGGAAGGGTTTCTCAAATGCTGACAGCTTAGATGTGCCTAACAGCTGTTGACTTACAGTATGATGGCCTATTAAGGCCATGGCTTGGTTATTGGTTATATAATAGCTAGGAAGGTGCCTAAGTTACTAGCAGTTGCAGAGGTTGCTATTTCAGTTACTCAGGTAGATAGATTTTTCTTCCCATGCACTGCAGTATTTATTTTACTTCTGTAATCAGGTCACTTGGAACCAAAGAGAGCTATTTTTTTTTCCATCTCTTTTCAGAATATTATTTTTCTATTTCGTCCTTTAGAAGTATATGATTTCTTCTTTCTCCTTTTATTCCTGCAGGCCACCGAATGGTCTGGGTTTTTCTTTTTACCATATAACAATCAGACTCAGATAATTCAGATGATACTTGTGTTGGCTGAAAGAGGTTAGGTAGTAGGTGTTTCTGAACACCAAAGAAATATTTATGGTCACCTTTTCTTTCTTTTTTAAGCTTTTTTTTGGATTTTATTTATTTATTTTTAGAGAGAGAGGAAAGGGGGGAGAAAGAGGAAGAGAAATATCAATGTGTGGTAGCCTCTCACGTGGCCCCCACTGGGGACCTGGCCTGCAACCCAAGGATATGCTCTGACTGGAAATCGAACCGGCGACCCTGTGGTTCACAGGCTGGTGCTTAATCCTCTGAGCTACATCAGCCAAGGCTATGGTCACCTTTTCTTATATGTACTATCCATTCCAAGGACTAAGAGGCTAAAGTAAACTTCATTTATTGACTAAGCTATTGCACTTCGTCCAACAATAAGTCGTGAAACTGGCTCTTTCCCAGAATCTGTTAACTCTCAAACCTCCTAGACAAGGACCCTGGGATGAATAAAATCAGTGCAGAAAAGGAAATATTTTCATATTTGGTTGTCAGTGATTTTTGTAGCATGGCATTCATGAGCTCAGAGTTAATGTTGGCAGCACTGCAGTGCTTAGAGCGTCACTGCAGAACAGTTATCGGAGAATATCGTCTCTGACACACTTTGGTCAGCAGCTCACTCTGGCTGTCTCTATTCTACAATCTTTGATTTCTTTTCTTCTTCTTTTTCTTTCTTTCTTTTTTTTTTTGAGGAGCCTTATTCTGAGATTCTTTGGCTCTATTCTTTGGTAGGCCACTATGAAGTATTAAAGCAGTTAAAAGATTTTCTGCTCTCAAATGCTTATAGTCTGTTGCCTGTGCCTAATTATGCTTTCACTGTTGGATGAATAAGAACAAAGACTAGATAATATTTTGTATATTTTTCTAAGTATACATGACTATAAAAACCATTGTTCAAATACTTAAAAAATTTTTTTAAATTTATTGATTGATTTTTAGAGAGAGAGGAAGGGGGAGAGAGAAAGAAAGAGAAAGAGAGAAATATTGAAATGAGAGAGAAACATTGATTGGTTACCTCAGGTACATGCCCTGACTGGTAATTGAACCTGCAGCCTTTTCGTATATGGGATGATGTTCCAATTAACTGAGCCACCCAGCCAGGGCGGTCAGATACTTTTAATGTGTATGTAACAGATACATATCACTTGCCCATTACGAAGTTTGTGGTATGAACTTGCACTTTGGATAAGGCTGCCTGGGTTTGGGTCCTCTGCTGCTTAATAGCTGGGTGATCTTGGATAAATTATTTAACTTCTCTGTGCTTGGATTCACTCATCTGTAAAGTGAGATGACAATAGTACTTACCTCCCAAGTTTGGGTATTACTAAGATTGAATAACGTAGTACTTGTGAAGCTCTTAGAGCAGTACCTGGTACATAATAGGTATATAGTCAGTGTTGTCATTATTATCATCATCATCATCATAAGATGCTGTAGTAATAGAGATAAGTAAGACATAGTCCCCCTTTTTGACCTTTTATCCCTTTGGGACAGTTTATAAATGCACATGCCATTCAGTTTGTGTAGGTAGATGTCATCCTGACGATATGTCTTCAGGGTAAAAAAAGTAGTTTGCTATTATGTCAGGTGTAATTTTGAGAGAGTTGGGTTTAACTCCTATAGTCTATGGGTTAATTTCATGAATTGACATTTTAGAACATAATTTTACACTAGTTAAACTTTTTAAATAGTTATGAGACTTGTCTAATGAAAACTGTGACTAACACTGGCTTTTGTTTGGGCTGCTTTGAATATTCCATGTGTTTGTGTTACTATTCTTTGTCACGTTGGAACAGAGTTTGTTTGAGTGCAGTCTTTTCTCCAGAGATTCACTTAAATTTGGCAGAGCATGTGAAGAAATAGTCTTACAAGACTTAAGAACACATTTGCATTTGGGTGCTGCTTGGAAGGCCAAGGGCAAGATATTACACAGAGAAAACGTTTTGCCCTATGACCGCATTCCAAATATTGACCAGCCAGGACACATCTGTGAACTGCATGGGTTTAGTGCAGACTCACTCACACAAGAAGAAAAACTCAGAGCGGGCTAATAGTATTATATTCACTTCTAAGGAAGACTTTAGTGAAGCAGATGAGGTGATGCTCATGCTCATCAGGAGTCTGAAAACAAGATTCATTGGTAAATAGAAAAGAGAATTATGTCAAAAAGAAATTGAAAACAGATTTACATTACATTTCAGGGGATAGTTCCACTCCTAGTTAATACAGAAATGCCTATTGCAAGGTGATTAACCTAATTTTGATACAGATGATACTTCATTTGTGATGTGGTTACTGACTTTATTGAAACTTTGTGAAGAGTTAAGATTGATTTGGACTAGTCTAGTCTCTCCAGAATCGAAATACCAGTATTCCGTTTTCAACATCAGAACTGTTTATTTTAACATTCTGACTTTGGTGCCAGCTCCCTAGAAAGTCATAGATCTGGCTCCAGCCAGAGGTGCACAGACTGGTTATTTCTGGGCCAGAAGTGCTGTTTTCATTTTCCAGGCATCATCCTTGCTAATGTTCTCAAGTTCACAGCATAAAGGAGAACAAAATGGATGGTTTGAAAAGAGAAAGAAATTCTCTTTTCGTTAGAGCCTCTGTAATTCTAAAAAACCACTTAAAACATCTCTGCATAGAGATGGAATCCTTTTGTTACCTATTCATTCATTCAGTAAAAATTTGGATTTATTGAATCCAAATTTTGTGTCAGGTTCTACCATGGACTCTCTTGTACACTGATAAACAGGAAAGATGAGAATTCTTTTCATGGAGCTTACTTTCTAATGGGAGGAGACAGATAAGAAACATGTAAACAAATAACTTCATATAGTGGTGAATACTATGAAGAAAAAAATGGGCTGAAGTGTCTGGGGAAGAACACTTTTTCAGATGGAGTTGGGGAAGGCCTCTCCAAGGTGGTGCTATTTGGGCTGACACCAGAATAATGAGAAAGAGTGTCAGCCTGAGGAGATCTGGAAGACAGAATAGTCAGTGTAGAAGGAATGGCAAGTACAAAGGTCTTGGGGTAGAAAAGAGCTTCTTTTTCCAACAGTTAGACCCAAGGTCATGGTAGCCTGGAGCTTAGTGAACAAGGGGGAGGATGGTAAGGGGTGAAATCAGGAAGGTAGAGAGGGACCAGGTCATACAGGTTTATAGTCCGTTTTATGGAATCAGGTATAAAACAGCATTGCTATCAGGAGATACCAAAGCAGACCACTAACATCTGATCTATGTTTTTAAAAAGTCATGTTGGTTATTTTATGGTTAAGGATACAAAAGCTTTTTCTGATGATTGTTCAGATAGGGAAGGTGTTCAGTTTTAACAACTTATATTCTTTCACGCAGTAAGAGAATGGCACACGTTTTGCACATAAACATGATCAATCAGCAAATATTTGTTGAGTTTTGGACACAAAAGAGATCTTAAAGACCTTCTACTCTAATGCTTTCTTTTCCAGAGTCTAGAAAGATGGACTTAATGGAGTTTAGCATCTCAAGCCTTTAGGGGCTATTAAAGGAATTTACACTAATTACCCATTAGATTCATGACTCCCTTTGGTATCTTCCCCACCTCCCTCCGTTTGCCCAGAATCCTATAGTTAGTACAAGGGCTGGAATTAGAATCAGGCATCCCTACTTCTAGTTAACTCTACCCTGACTCCTTCAGTCACAGAAAACATTGCCCTTACCTTCTGAGTAATTACCTTCTTGATCTTTTGTTAGAGAAACAAGATATACCTACTAATTAAAGTCTAAGATATTTATCCTCTCTATTAAACCAGACTCCAGAAGTGAGATGTCATGATGAGAGGAAACATTTCCAAGCAGCAGGAAGAGTCTGTACCAACACTGTATTGCACCTGTCCTTGGTGTTATTTCCGTTTGTCACCCATGCCACTTTCCAGCAGTCCTCCATGGATCCATTGCTTTGCTCTTTTTTTTTTTTTTGGTGTACAGGAAATACTTTTTTTTATTTTAATAATTTATTTTTTAATTGTTCAAGTACAGTTTTCCTTTTATACTTTTTTTGTTTAATTCTTTTTTTATTAATTTTTTTGTTTAATTACAGTTATTTGCATCCTCTCCCCTCCCCCCTCCCTTCCCCTCCCGTCCCACCTCCCCCCCCCAGCCTCCCTCCTCCCCCTTAGTTCTGTCCATGTGTCCTCTACAGTGATTCCTGAAAACTCTTCTCCCCATTGTCCCCTCCCCCCTCTCCCCTGTCTATTGTTAGACTGTTCTTAATTTCAGTGTCTCTGGTTATGTTTTGCTTGCTTTCTGCTTTTGTTGTGGAATTCTACGCAGCAGAGAGGAAGAAGGAGCTTATACCCTTTGCAACAGCATGGATGGAACTGGAGAGCATTATGCTAAGTGAAGTAAGCCAGGCAGTGAGGGACAAATACCATATGATCTCACCATTGCTTTGCTCTTAAATCTCCTACTCAAATACCCTTTGACATGATAAGGTGTCAAAAAAGCCTCTCAAAATACTAAGGAAGTTAAAAGGGGAAAAAAAGGCAATGGTCATAAACACAGTCTGCCTTAAATTACTTTATTGTTCTTCAATTACAGTTGTCTGCATTTTTTCCCCTTCCCTCCCCCCTATAGTTTTCTTTTCTTTTTTTTTATTTACTTTTTTTTTTAAATTATTTTATTGTTGTTCAATTACAGTTGTCCGCATTTACCCTCCCCCAACCCCACCCCAGGCAAACCCACCTCCCTCCCTTGCTTCCCCCCTCCCCCTTGGTTTTGTCCATGTGTCCTTCATTGCAGTTCCTGAATACCCTTGTCCCCCTTCTCCCCTTCCCCTTCCCCTCTGGTTACTGCCAGAATGTTCTAAACTTCAATGTCTCTGGTTCTATTTTGTTTCTCTGGTTGTATTTGCTTGCTTAC
>PVJI01029687.1:0-15003 GCA_004026765.1 Micronycteris hirsuta
GGCTCAAAATGTGGCTGCCTTTCATTTGTCCATATTTAAACATTGTCCATGGACTTGATATTCAAGATATCTTTTTGCTTAACATTTTTTCCATCTTTATCTTAAAATTTTATCCTGGGGTGGGATGTGGAGTGAATTTTGCTTCAATTAATACCAAGCAAATGATTAGTGCTAAAGCAAGCAATTATTGTTGCACAGTGCTCTAATTGTTATTCCTACTTGGCCTAGCTGAATCAAACCCTAGAAAATCATGTGTAATGGAATACATACTGCTAACCAGTGAGTTTCTGTAAAGGAAGCCCATTGTGAGGGCCAATTTTCCACTGTACACTTTTGAATAGTCTCTCTTCATTCTTTGAGGGATTCCTCTATCCCACAGACATGCATAAGTTAAAGCCTAGCATTACCCAGCTGAAATGCTATGTGAACATATGCAAGCACAATGCCCCGATCATGTCCTCATGTGTTTGGGTGACTTCATTTACTTGTTTGCACCACTTGTATGCTCCAGCTGTCTCTTCTACCCATTTGATCAAGTGTGGACCACACTTGCCAGGGCATCTATTCCCATGGTTGTGATCAAGGCAGGAAAAAAAATGACCTATATTTTGTTTTTCTTCCATGGGACTCCCTGTAAATGACTAGATAGATAGATATGTAATCTTTTGACTAAAATACATTTGACATATAATGTGTGAGTTTAAGATGTTCAACATGTTGATTTAATACATTTATATATTACACTACGTAATTATAGTGATCTCTAATACCTCTATCACATCACATAATTATCATGTGTTTTTTGTGGTGGAAATAAATAGTATCTACTCTCTTAGCAAGTTTGATGACTATAATATCATATTATTGCCTAAATTTACTATATTGTCCATTAGATTTCCAGGACTTATTTAACACATATATAATATTAAACAGTTTTTAAATAAGTAATCTAGTTCTATTATGAATTTTATAAGCCCTTAGGGAAAAAAAAAGATATTTTCTTGAGAATGAATGCTTTAACTTAACATAAAGGCATTGTCATGTAACATAGTGGCAGTCAATAGGATTTATATTTACATGTAAATAATGTGGAAAAATGTGTTTCTAGAAGTGAAGTTGCTTTCTATCTTTAAGAAGAAATTTTATAAACAGATTTAATATATAATGATATATTTTTTTCATTTTTTTATTTTTTAAGATTTTATTTATTTATTTTCAAAGAGGGGAAGAGAAGGAGAAAGAGAGGGAGACAAACATCGATGTGTGGTTGCCTCTCATGTGGCCCCCACTGGGGACCTGGCCTGCAACCCAGGCATGTGCCCTGACTGGGAATCAAACCAGCGACCCTTTGGTTCATAGCCTGTGCTCAATTCACTGAGCTACACCAGCCAGCCTAATTTTTTTAAATGCTTAAATGCTGGTGGTTTAAGGCAGCCATACAGGCGAAAAAAGCACAGGTTATGCTTTGACTACGATTGTTTTAGTCTAGATTGAATTACTGGAGTCTGATGATAAGTCCCATGAAGTTCGTTCTTTTTCTTTTGCATGTTGTGATGGATGTCTATCGTGACCTGTGTTCTCAGGAGTGAGCAAGTGGCAAATAAAAGGAACTTCTTGCCACTATATTGTCCACTTCTGTTATAACTCTAAATGTCTAAATATATTATATATATATATATATATTTTTTTTTTCTTGAGAGGGCAAATTTGTTGCAAATTGGCAGTTGGTATGGTTAAAACCTCACTTGGATATCCATGGAGTCAGGCCAGGGATTAGTGGTACAGTCTCTTCATTATGTTCTGGTAACTTAAATTTATCAGATTCCTTATTGATAAAATAGCAACTATAATAATGTCTCACATTTATTGAGCCAAGTACTACTCTATGCATTTTACATTGTATTAAGTAATTTAATATTCAAAAGAACTCCTTGTGCTAGTTACTATTATGATTCCTAATTTACAGATAAAGGAAAGATACTATTATCATTCCAATTTTACAAAAGAGAAAAAAAGAAAAAGAAATTGAGCTTTAGTTAAATTGGGGTTAAGTTATTTACCCAAGGAACACAGCTAGTAAGTAGCAGAGCTAGAAGTTGAACTGAACTATATCATACTATCTCTTACCTGCCTGGTCAGGTTGTGAGAATTAAATAGATAATCCTGTTAAAAACACATCACTGTGAACTTTACCTGAGAAGTGCTCATTAAGTGGTGATTATTACTATTTTCACTAAGGCGCCAGGGAAGGAAGAAGGCACGGCAGTGCAAGTGGGGTTAGGGTGCTCGTCATATGTGCTGCGGATCTCTCAGCCCTGAAGCAGGGCTTTGCAGTGAATGGACGAATGCATGCATTGAACATAACTGATAGAAATTTTATATAAGGCAAAGTATACAGAGGGTACAAAGTATATCATGAATGTCCTGACTCAATTAATTGTCCTTTCACTTGGTTTCTAGTGATAGTAAAGTTGAGAAGGGGTTCTAGAAATAAGAATGGAAAGAGGCTATAAGAAAAAGTCCTTAAAGATGCTAATGTTATAATAATTTTATCAGTTTTATTAGTTGTAATTTTATTTACTAGCCCTCCAAAAAAAAAAAAGAAAGAAAAAGAAAAAGACACCCACAATAAAATGTCAACTTGTTGTAAATTTGTCATGACCAAAAGAAAAAAGCACTTTGTGATTTACTGGAATTAAACAATAACGATTATTCAATCTTTGGGAAATTTTGTGAATGCATGGCTCTTTCAAATTACTTTTTTTGAATGAATACCAAAAATATATTAATGTAAAATTTTTACCACATTATTTCTCTATGAAGAAAAGAAATATCTTTACTCCATTGAAGTATACATTTACACAAATATTTCTAAGAACATAAAAAACACAATGGTGGTGTTTTGTTATCATTGACTGACAATACTCAAATACCTTATTTAATTAAATAATGAATATTATTTGCAATAGGTAAGGATAACAATTCAGCTTTTATAGATATATGTAATACAGTACAAACCAAATCATTGACCCATTGAAAAAGAGATAATTTATTTGTGCTTTTCTTCTGTTATATGCTTTAATCATGCCATTCTTACTAAACATATAAAGGTAAGTACTCACCATTAAAATAAGCGTAGTCTCCATATTAAATTTCTTGTAGCCCTGAGGCAGTTAAACCTTCAATTTTTAAACATTAGATACACTGTATTAAGTTTGGCTAATATTATTTTTGGCTGAGAAAACAGGCCATTAAGTTTTTGCAAAACTACCTTTTTGAATGGTAAGCACTCAAACTTTTATATCTTTTAAAGAGTATAAACAAGGTTTAATTCAAGATAAGAATAAATTTTAAAAAATATATAACTATATGTTACTATCCCTTATTTTTAAATTATGGGAGAGAACACTGTCAAAAGTCAAATATGCGTAAAAATTATAATTGCTAGAGACAAATTCTACTTGACAAATTCCTGCTTTCATTATACCTGTAAAAAAAAGAAAAGTAGGCATTCTCCCCATTTGCTTTTTTATTGGTTTCCACCATGACTAATAAAACACAAACTTGTATGCACATGGAAAAATGCATATTTAACACTCCAAATGATATATGTGCTATGAATGCATCACCTGTGTATTCTAATAATAGATTCAACTAAAACATCAAAGAGAAAATATTAGAGTTGATAAAACTTAAGTTGTTATTTGCTTTGAGAAAATTTAGTTACTAGTACTTTTAAATATTCTCAAATATAAATAAATTTTTTAAATTTAGCACTTTCCAGTAAATTAGTTATAAACATTCAGATATTTATTGCCAGGCACTGTTCTAAGCATCTGGCATATTTAAATTCATTTAATTCTCATCCCAATCGTATAGGTAGTTCTTTATTATCCTCTTTGTAAGATGAGAATATTGATGCACAGAGAAGTTAAGTAGCTTATTCAAGGTCACACAACTAGTAAACAATTAATTACTTAATATAACACTTTAGGGATCTCTTTCGTGTCAGGCACTATCTTAAGCACTAAGGATATAGAACTGAATGAAATGGAAAGGAGCGACAAAAAATGAGTGCAATTTTAGATAGGGAGGCCTGGAAACTTTTCACTGGAAGAGTGACTTAAAGGAATTAATGAAGAAAAAGAAATCATTTTCTGTCATGTGAAATTAAGGAATGTTTCTAGGCATAGAGCCCTTTAGCAGAAAACTATTTGGAAATAAATCAGCTTGAGTTGGTGATTAAATATAAATTATTAACATAACTGCAGAGTTATTACTGGATATTTTCTGTTCGCTCCTTTGGTGCCACTGTCTACTGTTCTCCATTCTCCTCTGCGTTCTAGGAGCTGAGGGTGTGCACTACTTCATTGTCGTTGTCCTGCTGGTTTTGGTTTGGTTTGGCTGATGGAAGCCTCAGCAAAAGCTGAAGGGCAGGAGGAGAGAGAGAGACCAGGTACACATTTCCTTGCAGCCTCTGTGAGGGGTGTCCATTGGGCTGGGTGCTTCCCTCTGCCAAAGGTTGTGACTTGTGTCAGGTGTCATCCTCCAAAGACTCTATTCTTTTGGGTCTGGTAACTGCTCCCTCCTTACACCTTCAGGCTTAGTTTGGATGGTAGACATGGCTTCTTGCTACTAGCAGAGGTAGTACACTGTCCCCTGTGCTTTATAGACTCCATCCATTCCTTTGGGAAAAGTCATTTTATTAAACTCTACCAATAGCCTGATTTGATTGTGCTCTCCTCTTTCTAATATGATGTTGACTGACAGTTGCCATATTAGCTGCATGTATGGCATTCCAAATCTTTTTTGGAATAATACTGAACTTGCTTCTTACCATGAATCCCTTTATAAGAATGAACATGTGTATAAGTGTATTTATTAGATATTTAATATACTCAGTACTTGCATTTGTCTTCTCTTTAATCCCATCTTTTAATTTAAGTACTTAAAATTAGCTCTGAAATCCTTTTAACTTTAACTTCTTTGTCTTCAGAATGTTTGGGGTTCAACATTTCAGGGCACTATGGATGGACATTGTTGAAACAAAGAAGTGTTCAAGTTAAAGATCATTAAAAAATAAGCAGTATTTTTACTTCCAGGGAACAATTTTAGGAAACGCTAAGAAGTTGGAGATAAGTTATTCCTGAAAAGTAAGACTAATGGAATTCTTACAGGAATAATTAAATGTGTTGTTGTACCTTAAATGCCATTAAAAGGTAGAATGGAGCCCTGACTGGTGTGGCTCAGTTGGTTGGATGTCATCCTGCAAAGCAAAAGCTCGCTGGTTTGATTCCCAGTCAGGGCACATGCCTGGGTTGCAGGTTCATTCCCTGGCCCAGGCAACCTATTGATGTTTCTTTCTCACGTTGATGTTTCTCTCCTTTTCTTTCTCTCTCCCTTCTCCCTCTCTCTAAAAATACATAAAATCTTAAAAAAAAAAAGGTAAAATTGAGAGAAAGTTTTTAATGTTAGAATAACTTCAGGGAAATTATGTTATAGATGATATATAATAAATTGCAGAGGCAATAAAACTCAATGGCTAATCAATCACATGAACCCTGTAGGCAGATTACCTGGGTTGGAATTCCCACTCTGCCACTTACTTATTGTAAAACCTTGAGCAGGTTTCTTATCCTTACTTGACCTTAGTTTCTTAATCTAAGCAATGGGGGTAGCTTCTCTCAAAGAATTGTGATAAACAAATTGATACATGAAAGGCAATTAAAGCAGTGTTTGCCATATTTCACCATTTTATAGAAAAAGCATGAGCAGGAAAAATAAGTTTTCAAAGACATTTTGAAGGCCGATACAAATGAAATGATGAAAATATGTATGCAGCTACAGATAGTAGTTAGAAAGCTTTATAATAGCATTTAAAAATATATTCTAAGACTGCCCTGTGTTGGAAATGTATTCTTATTATATTATTTACATTTTAATCAACATTAAGCTAGGTTTAAACTCCAAATGCTTATGGATCTTAAATGACAGCAAAACTAATGTGTGCAAAACTACAAAAACAATGAACTATAAATTGGCGACATTAATTTAATATGATGGATGAGGTTTTGCTGAAAGGAAATTGTCACTTGCTAAATGAATACTGACTATTAAAGGTAGGATCTTTGGAGCTTGGTATGCCTATAACATAACACATTTTGTGATGACTCAGTTTTGCCACCATTTTTTACAAGTTAGACTATAAAGAAATCTTTGTACAGCTGGCTGTGATGTCATTAGTTCTTCACTTGGCACAGATTAAGCATGTAGGTATTAAGTAAATCTGTTCTTCTCTCATTAACTAGTGACAATTAGAGCAGTTTTCCTGGTTGACAATGTTGTCATAAACACAAGCATAAACACAAGCACTACAACTGAATGGCAGTATTCAGTTATAAGATCATTTGAATGTTCCCCAACCTCTTTTTAATGGTGCTGTTTTAACATCAAACTAAACACATGCCACTCAAGAAAAAAATACACAGAGAACTCTCAAATCCTTGAAAACACTCTCAAGAATCAGTTTGAGAAACAATGACATAGAATTTTCCCCTCACAGACTATAGATGTCCTTTAAATTCATTTTATTCAAATTTATGAAAACATATCTCAGAATCATTAAGGTGTGGTGGAGCAGGGAAAGAACACACATTTTAAAGAAAAAAATGTACAAAAACAGATTTGCCTGGATACCTTACAGTTAATGTGATTTTCTAAATTACCACAAATTTATTAATATAATATTACAGTGGCTTAAAGAGGAGGTGCTAGATATATCAGGATAACACAGGCACATTAATTCTTAAGAATTAAAAAAAACATATTAAGGTTCTGATTTTTCTTGCTTGTTATTGATCCCTATTACTGCCTTTCTAGAGTAAACCAAGAGTAAACTCAAATTTACTAAGAAAAACGAATCTTTGGTACTATTGCTCAAACATTTAGCAAGATATTAGAGTATTGATTTTCTGTCAGTAACATTATAGATTTTATTTTTCTAAGTGAGAAACACAAAAAACAAGAATTGGATCAGAAAATTAGACTTTTAACTGATATTTTTAGTTTATTACAAGATGAATACTACCACTAAAATAAATATTCCTGCCTTGGCTGGTGTGTCTCAATGGGTTGAGCACTGGCCTGTGAGCCAAAGAGTCACTGGTTCGATTCCCAGGCTAGGGTACTTGCCTGGGTCCCTAGTGGGGAGCGTGTGAGAGGCAACCACACACTGATGTTTCTCTCTTCTCTTTCTCCCTCCCTTCTACTCTCTAAAAAAATATAAAATAAAATCTTTGAAAAGCAAGAAATATTTCTGATAAGTCCAATAGAACATCAACATATAACAAAGAAAGTAGCAGCAATTTCAATATCAATTACATCAGTAATACTAACTAGCAGCAGCTAACATTTACTGACTTGCCAGCTAACAAGGATCCGTGCTAAGTGCTCTCTCTGGATCTTAATTAATCTGCTCAATAACCATGTGATAAGTTACCATTATCATCCCTGTTTTGCAGATAAAGAAATGGAGGAGTTTGTCTGAAGTCACATGGTCAGTGAATGGCAGGGATGGACTTTGAATCCAGGCAATCTGACTACTGAGGCTGATCTTGTAACTCTAAACTGAGAAGTTTCCTAAAATAGTTCACTGGTTGGATCAATATGGATAAGCAAGAAAAAAAGCTCTGTCTCACTAATGACTCCATTTCGATTTGCATTTTTAAAAATGATCTGTAGCTTCAATAAGGCCTCCACCTGTTGGTTTTTGAAGTACTGAAACATCATTGCCAACGAAGTACATGAAATGGCATCATTCTTCCCAATTAAATGTACTGTCCTTGAGAATATTAATTCTTTCAATCTTTCTTTAGGTTTATTAATGTTGGCTTTATATATTTTGGTGCTCCTATGTTGGGTGCATATATCTTTATGTGGTATTTCTTCTTGCTGGATTGAACCCTTTATCATTATGTAGTACACTTCCTTGTCTTTTATGACAGTTTTGTTTTAATGCTTATTTTGTTTGATATGAGTATAGCTAATCCAGGTTTGTTTTTTTCATTTCCATTTGCATGGAATATGTTTTTCTATCTCTTCACTTTCAGTCTAGATATGTCCTTACTTCTGACTTGAGTCTCTTGTAGGCAGCCTACGGTTGTGTTGTATTTATTTTTTATCCATTCAGCTACTTTTTGTGTCTTCTCCTTGGCAAATTTAGTCCATTTACATTTAAAGTAATTATTGTTAAGTATGCTCTTTTATACAATTTAATTTAATTTAATTTTTTTGATAACTTAACAAGTTTTATTGTATTTTTCCACATTATTATTTATCCCCTGATACCTACCCCTCACCATCCTGGAATCACCACACTGTTGTCCATGTCCACGAGTCTTTTTTCCTTTTTGCTCAATCCCTCCACCCCCTGGCCTCCCCACTCCCTGGTAACTGTCATCCTGCTCTCTATGAGTCTGTCTCTATTTCGCTTATTAGTTACATTTGTTCATTAGATTCCACATATGAGTGAAATCATATGGTATTTGTCTTTCTCTGACTGGCTTATTTCACTCAGAATAATGTTCTCCAGGTCCATCCATACTGTTGTAAAGGGTAAAATTTTTCTTCTTTTTTATGGCCAAGTAGTATTCCATTGTGTAAATGTCCCATAGTTGTTTTATCCACTCATCTACTTACTGATGGACACTGGGGCTGCTTACATATCTTGGTGATTATAAGTAATGCTGCCATAAACTTAGCGGTGTTTATGTTTTTTTGAATTACTGTTTTGGGTTCCTTTGGATATATGCCCAGAAGTAGGATTGCTGGGTGAAAAGGCAGATCCATTTTTAACTTATTGAGATATCTCCATACTGCTTTCCTTAGTGACTGTACCAGTCTGCATTCCCACCAACAGTGCAAAGGGTTACCCTTTTCCACATCCTTGCCAGCACTTGTTCTTTGTTGATATATTGATGATAGCCATTCTGACAGGTGTGAGATGATATCTCATTGTGGTTTCAATTCGCATTTCTCTGATGATTAGTGATGTTGAGCATCATTCTATATGTCAGTACCATGTTGTTTTGATTACTATGGCCTTATAGTATAGTTTGATATTAGGTAGCATGATTCCTCCAACTTTGTTCTTCTTTCTCAGGATTGCTGTTGCTATGCAAGACCTTTTGTGGTTGAAATATTTGTTCTCATTCTATGAAATATGTTGTTGGAATATTTATAGGAATTGCATTGATCTATAGATTGCTTTGGGTAGTATGGGCATTTTAATGATGTTAATTCTTCCTATCCATGAACACAGTATGTGCTTCCACTTATTTGTATCTTCTTCACATCACATCACATCACATCACATCTTCTCTCACATCAATGTTTCTCTCTCTGTCCCTCCCTTTCTCTCTCTCTTTGTCTTTCTCTCTCTCCCTCCTTTCGTCTCTCCATAAAAGCAATAAAAAATGTCCTCAAGTGAGAATAAAAAAAATTTACATTCCCAACATGAACTTTGGACACAACAAACTATCAGCTGAGTGGTGAATTCTTCCTTTGCCTGAAGTCATTGCCCACTTACAACATCAACCAGAAGCATTGCAATGCCGGAGCTAAAAGCACACATGGAACACATATATTTCACAGAGTCTAGCCAAGAGGAAATCTCATGAAGACCAACCAAACAACTAAAAAGGTAGCAGTAAAAAGCATTGGATGTAATGTATCAACAAAGTAATTTAAAATTGTCTCATAGAATTCAGGGATGGAAATAAACAAGTAGAATATAATGTCCACTCTCTGCTGGCAAATATGTATTTTTCAACAAATGGAACAAAAAGAAAAAAACTACTAAACCCAAACACTATACATTATTAGTTGGGTGCTTCTTTTTTCTTTTTAGCCTAAGGGAGATGTGGTGACCTTGAAGATGATGAGATGGAAAGGAGAGAAAGAGATGCATGTCATGTTAAAAACATCATATTTTTTCTGTTTATAAAAGTAAACTGTAATCCTTGTAAAACATCTAACAATACAGAAACATTAAAGAGCAAAAGTATCCAGTAATTCTATTTAGTTTGCAAAATATTCTTACAGATTTTCTTTTGTATATAGTAATAAGATAAAATATATTCACATAAACACTTACATGAACATACTGTATTTGTTATATATGTATGTATATGTACATACAATTCTTTTTTTAAAAAATGGAATCACCTTGTATCTGCTGCTCTGCAACTGATTTTTTTCCATCTAAATAGTATATCTAGAATATATGCACACCTATTTTTACTGCAGCATTATTTAAAATAGCCAAGGTCTGCAGCCCAAGTGTCCATCAGTAAGTAGATGAGTGGATAAAACAACTATGGGACATTTACACAATGGAATACTACTTGGCCATAAAAAAGAAAAAATTTACCCTTTGCAACAGCATGGATGGACCTGGAGAACATTATGCTAAGTGAAATAAGCCAGTCAGAGAAAGACAAATACCATATGATCTCACTCATATTTGGAATCTAATGAACAAATTGAACTAATGAGCAAGATAGAGACAGATTCATAGACAGAGAGCAGGCTGACAGCTCTGGGGGTTGGGTGGTGGGGGTGGACATATTGAGCAAAAGAGAAAAAAGAGAAATAAATCATGGACACAGACAGCAGTGTGATTATTGCAGAGGGGAGGGGATAGGTGGAGGTGGAAGAGGATATAGGGGAGATAAATGATAATGAAAATGTATGATAAAAAATAATGTAAAAAATAGTATATCTTGGACATCTTTCAATGTCATTACATGTTTTCCAGCTGCATATTATTCCATTGTAGCATAAATTGTGTAACAAATTCTTTATTATATTGAAGGTGTTTCCAGTTTTTCAATGCAATAAATGTGCTTGTATATATGTCATTTAGATTACACTTTGTGACTGCATCTCTTAGGATAAACCAGTTATGTTTCAATTAACAAACAAAACTAGGGTCTCGGCTGCTTGATACAACATAAATATATTTTTCATTTATGCACTTTTCAGGTTTAAGTGATTCTTCAGGGCAGTTTTCCTGCTTGTGTTGGCTCAGCCTTACAGGGTTCTTTGATCTTATGACTCATCCATATCAAGTACTTTTATGGTCGCTATGATAGGACAAAAATGAGCCAGAAAGTCAGGCACTAACAATTAAATTCTTCCACTGGATGATAACTTTTAGTACCATGTTTCTGACCTAAGGAAATCACGTGGCCATGTTTAACTTCAAGCGATCAGGGAACAAAGACGTTCTAGGGGCCCAGGAGCAGAGAGATCTGAGCTCTGGCAAACAGAGGCCACGGCTCCCACAGTGATTGATTCATTGATTGTGAACAATAGTAGAAAAAGGGGTCCAAAGATAGCAGAGGGTTTTTGAGCTTAATGAAGTGAGCAAAGGAATGTCATTAGTTTGATCCTGAGGTTCATCTTGGAGTGTTCCGTTGACTAAGATAGGACAGAGATTGTGGTCAGAAATCTCTGCTCCTGGGCTGGAAGAATTGCCCAACTGCTCTGGACAGAGAAATTCATTCTGGAAAATAAAATGTAGTGTTGGAAAGTGCTGCAATTTCAGTCATAGGGTAGGTGAATAATTGACAACAAAATGGTGACTATGAAGTCCTATTATCTCAATAGACTGTTGGAGACCAGGACTTGGAAATCAGGGCTGGTGTCACTTGGAATTATAAAATATTAGAAACAGCCTTGGAGAGTTCCAGGTGCCAGGATGGGATTCGGGATCAGAAATGCAGTGTCTCTAGGGGGTGGGGTAGGCATCATAAGTCAGAAAGACTGCTCCGGTGGTTCTTGACATTCATGAAAGAATAAAAAGATAACTATTTGTTTTTTTTTAAAGTAATTTTTGGAAAACTGAAAATATTATATTCTTATTGCCCATATTAGCAGCTACACTTTCACACTGAGGACCCTTTTGAACAGAGCTGTTTACTATTCTAAATGTCCTTTCTTTTATTAAAATTCTAAGGAGGTACTCGTCTCTTTACTACCCTTCATTTATAATCCTGTTTCTCATACCCTTCGCAGACAAATGTCATACAGATGTCTAACTTAGCTATCTCTTTTTCTTCGTATCAACTTACTCTTTTCAGGTTTAATGCAAAGAGACTATTTTTACAATATTGCTTGATTTAGAAATGGAAGGCCTTTAATTAGTAAACTGTCTTTTAGAGTTAATTAAAGAGCTTTGTTTAGGCATGATTCACACAGCATAAAATTCACCCTTTTAAAGTATAAAATTCAATGTTGTTTAAAAATATATTTAATATATTCAGCATAAATATATACTTACCATATTCAGTTGTGCATTCATCATCACAGTCAATTTGAGAACATTTTCGTCATTGCAGAAAGAGACTCATCTCCATCAGCCGTCACTACCCACGTCCCTCTCTTGCCAATGTGCTTTCTGTCTCTGGATTTGTCTGTTCTGTTACGTAAATGGAAGCATACAATATGTGCTCTTTTGTACTTGGGTTCTTTCACGTAGAATAATATTTTCAAGGTTTATTCCTATTGTTGTATATCAGTACTTGATTCCTTTTCTTGTTGAAAAGTATTTCATTGTATAGATATGTCACATTTTTTAAATCCATTTTATAATTTGATGGACATTTGAATTGTTTTAGCTATTATGAATAATGTTTCTAAAAATATTCATGTACATGTTTTTACATAAACATATGTGTTCATTCCTCTTTGGCGCATGCCTCAGAGTTGAATTGCTGGGTCATATGTTTATTCTACATTTAACATTTTTAGGAACCTACTGCCAAACTCTTTTCCACAGTAGCTGCATCATTTTACAGTTCTACCAGGAATGTCTGAGTTCCAAGTTTTCTGCATTCTTGCCAACAGATATTATTGTTTGCTTTTTTTTATATTAGCCATACCAGTAGGGATTAAGTGGCATCTCATTTAGGCTTATATTGAGTACAGATATGAATAACAGGAACTAAAAGAACATGTGCATACATGTGTGAAGAACTTACAATTTGGATGAAAGGCTGTACTCATTTTCCACTGTGAGCTCTTCTTATCTTGAGCCTGCTCCTCTTATGTTTTCTATTTTGTTTATGCTTCTTTATTGCTGTCCACCAAATGCATCATGTACCTAGTTGTGTCTATCAGAACCAAAAAGTGACTGTCTCAAAAACCTTCCATTATATTTGACCTTTTCGTGTGTGCTCCCTTTAATTTGTGTGGTTATGGAACCCAAAGAGACCAACCAGAAATTAGACTTCCCTCTCAGTGGCAAGAGGTTCAGATGCAATCACTTGTCCACTTTGGAAGTCATGTCCCAGCATGTCCCTGACAATTAGACCTAAGAATTTCAATGATGTGGGGGCCCCCGAATCCTCATAAGGTTTACCACACACTGTCTGGATTGCAGGAATCTTACTAAGGCCTCCAGTGTCTTTGTCACATTTTGCTGATCCAGCCTAATTGTTCACTCAT
Organism: Micronycteris hirsuta; assembly: GCA_004026765.1. Classification (NCBI taxonomy): domain Eukaryota; kingdom Metazoa; phylum Chordata; class Mammalia; order Chiroptera; family Phyllostomidae; genus Micronycteris; species Micronycteris hirsuta. The sequence continues at coordinate 13,510 of PVJI01029687.1, forward strand.
CTAACTGATTTAGTGTGATGTCATCAATGTGGTGGACCAGGAAGATGTTTAGTAATATGTTCAGATGGTACAGTTTCCTTTGGATTATATTATGAGAGCAAGTAAGAGTTAAAATACAGCTCTAGGAAAAGACCATAAATCTATACTATTATTTATGGCAAGAGAATGTAAATTTTTTCTAATCCTTCTCCTGGAAAGGGATGAGATAGAACATGTTCACCAGGTCTGTGACCAGATACTGTGTACCTGAATTTGTGTTAATCTGCTCCACCTGACTTACTACTTAATATAAACCTATCAATTTATCTCCTTATTTTTCAAAGCTTTCATATTTATTACAAATTACATATGTAATTTCATATTATTCCATACATTACATATATGTAAACATATATACAGTATAAGTAAACACATTTTAATTTATATATAGTATACATTCAAAAAGTTATTAATGCAGATTCTGGAGCCAGAGTGCCTGAATCTGGACCTTGCCTCTGCCACTGTCTAGTTGATGACATTGGAAAGTCGTTGCCCTGTCTGTACTGTAGCTTGTTCTTCTCTAAACTGGGGAGGATAATAGCACCTACTTCAGGTACTATCATGATGAATATTAAATTAGTTAATGTACATAAAGTACATAAAATAGTGCCAAGCTCCTTGGCTAGCATTATATAAATATTAGCTATTATTGTTTTTCTGTGAGGAAGATGGTCAACACACCATCATGTTTTCTATAAAAATAATTTATACATTATCCATGTATTATATTATTTATTCTTGTGGGAGAAACAACAAAGTAAATGTATACATTAAATTATTTGTTTCTTTACTTACTATCTGTTCTTCCCATTAGAACATAAGTTCCTTGAAGGTGGGGATTGTATCCAAGTATCTGGAATGATGTCCAGCACACAGCAGGCTTTTAGAGAATATATGCGATTGAATGAAAGAATATATGTAACATGTAAGTAAAATGAATATATACTATGAGTATATAAATGTATAATATCTAATCATATGGGTATACACTTGCATATAATAATGTATTATAAAGATATATATATATATATATGTGGAGAGGATATGTCTGTTCATTTCTTGTAGATTTATGTTCTTTGTTTTTTCATTGGCACCCTAGACTACTGCTGGTTTAGATGGAGGCAGAAACAAATACTTAAAGAAGACTCTAGCCTAAATGTGAGAAAGAAAGATTTTGCTACTTGCCTATAGAACTATACTCTTTCCTCCAAAAATTAGACAAGAAGGTGGGGGAAGGGAGCTGAGGCTTGCAGATGCAACTGGAGAGAGGAAAGTGTGAGGACAGTGGAGGTATGAAGATAGGGAGGAGAAGGAGTTCCCATGGCTGGTGAGGACTAAGGAACAGAATGCAGGTTTTCTCATCACCTGTGGGCACCCTGCTGTCTAATACTCTTGAAAGTCCCTTGAGAGAGGATGGGAGATATAGATGTGTGTGAAGGGAAGAACCTACCTCCT
>PVJI01029688.1:0-15015 GCA_004026765.1 Micronycteris hirsuta
TCCTCTAGAACTTTTATGGTGTTCCGACTTACATTTAAGTCTTTTATCCACCTTGAATTTATTTTTGTATATGGTGTAAGTTGGTGCTCTAGTTTCATTTTTTTGCATGTAGCCATCCAGGTTTCCCAACACCATTTGTTGAAGAGGCTATTTTTATTCCATTTTATGTTTCTGCCCCCTTTGTCGAAGATTAATTGCCTGTAGAGACTCGGGTTTATTTCTGGGCTCTCTATTCTGTTTAATTGGTCTATCTGTCTGTTTTTATGCCAGTACCAGGCTGTTTTGATTACAGTGGCCTTGTAATATAGTTTGATATCAGGACTTGTGATCCCTCCTGCTTTGCTCTTCTTTCTCAAAATTGCATCTGATATTCAGGGACGTTTATGGTTCCACACAAATTTTTGAAGTGTTTGTTCGATATCTGTGAAATATGCCATTGGAACTTTGATAGGTATTGCATTAAATCTATATATTGCTTTGGGGAGTATGGACATTTTGATGATGTTAATTCTTCCAATCCATGAGCATGGTATATGTTTCCATTTGTTTGTGTCTTCCATGATTTCTCTCTTCAGTGTTGTGTAGTTTTCTGAGTACAGGTCTTTTACCTCCTTGGTGAGGTTTATTCCCAGGTATTTTATTTTCTTTCCTTTATCGAATGGGATTTTTCTCCTGATTTCTGTTTCTGCTGTTGCTATATCGAATGGGATTTTTTTGCTATATCGAATGGGATTATCAAACTATATCTTTTTTGCTATATCTTTCTGAGCCTCTTTTCCTGTTCTTGCTCTTTTTGGTTGCTTTTTTCAACCTTGTCCTCCAGCTCGCTGATCCGATCCTCTGCCTCATCGCGCCTACTTTTGATTCCTTCTATTGTGTTCTTCAGTTCAGATATTGTATTCCTCATTTCCTCTTGGCCCTTGTGAATAACTTCTATTTCCTTTTTCATGTTGATATAGTTTTCAGTGAGTTCATTGTAGTTTCCCTGTAATTTCTGGTAGTTTTCTGTGAGCTCATCTAGCTTCTCGAGTTTCTTGAGCTGCCTGATTACATATGCTTTGAACTCAATGTCTGATAGTTGGCTTGCCTCTGTTTCATTTATCATTCTTTCTGGGGCTTCCTCCTTTCCTTTCATTTGGGGATTGTTTTTTTGTCGTCCCATTGTTTGTGGGATTCTTCTTGCTAATCTCTGGTTCTTAAACTGATCTGTGAAGTTCTCTGAAGCAGCATAATTAATTTTGTGTCACTCTGTTTTTTGAGCTGACTCTTGTCTGGATCCCACTCTATTCTCTTCACAATTCCAGGTTTTAATGTCTCACCTGTTGATAAAGAAGCGAGGGGGAGGGAGATAAAGAAGGAAAAGAAAGCAAAAGAGAAGGAAAAAGAAAGATAAAGAAGAAAATAATTTGAAAATAGCCTAAAATAAAAAAAATAATAATAAATAGGAAAATAAAAGGAAGAGAAAACTAGGAATACCAAATGAAGGGAAGGTAGAAGGAGTTAAAAAAAATATAGAGGGACAGATAGGAAGGAGGGTGGGGATAAACAACCAAAGAAACAGAGAGAAAACAAGAGAAATTAAAAAAAAAAAAGACTTTTTTTGGCTGGCTTCAACAGCGTCAGGCTGGGAAGATATCTGACTTCTGCTGTCTTCCTGGGCTGCACTCTCAGCTTCTGTCCCACCTCCAGCCGAGTTGCCGGGTTTTGTAGCACCTCCTCTGGGTCGCCTGTCTGTCACCCTGAGTCGGAGTTTATGGGGTCTGTGTCTCCTGTCAGTGGGGCTCAGTAACTCCTCTGTTTCTCCCGCACGGAGGGACTCAGCACCGCAGGACTGGGTTGTGTCTCAGGCCCTCCAGGTGTGAGCTTTGCGCCCCTGCATTCACCGTTCGATTTTGTCTCTGGAATCGGAGCTTGCAAGCCGCAGGCCTGGGCGCCCAGTCGGGTACCTACTCCGTCCGCCCCCGATTAGCTCCACTGGGTGCGCGCCCAATCCAGGAGCTCAAAAGTTGGGTTTGCCTTTCAATTCAGACTCCAATTCTTTCTGCTGGGAACACCAGCCTCTGCAAATCAGTCCCCAGGTAAGCACTGACCTCCGGACTGCTGGGGACCAAGGCTCTTCCAACAGACGTGCGCGTCTGCCTTGGCAACTCACACACCCCAATCCAGCTCCCTCCCACGGAACCTGGAGCAAACCGGGAAGCTGCTGCTACTGGATCCGCAGACCTCCCGGCTCCCCGTGAGGCCCTTCCCTCTGAAGCAGTTTCCCTACCGGCTGATCTTTCAGTTTTATGCGCAGTCTTGGTTTCCAATCTTCCCCCACACCGGAATACAGCTGGGTGATCGCTCTGCTCCTCAGAAAATCGGCCCGATATCCCGCCAGTGGGCCGGAGGATAGCGATCACGCTTCTCCCTTCTCCGCCGCCATCTTTCTCGACCTAAACTGGCTGTCTTAACAGTTAATAATATTAACATTGGCAATAATATTAATAAAATTTTATTAAAATTGTAAATAATTTGGAAGATGGAAGAAGAAAACTTTTGAATTGTACTATAAAGTTAAGTGTTCCTATGTAATATTTGGAAATAAATACATAGTTTGTAAAATTGCTAAAAATATAATGGCATGAGCATGTTCCTTTGAAATATGGATGTAACAGTAGAAGAAATACCATAAATAGTTTCAAGTTATTCTATCTGGGAAAGATGGCTGAGAAATGGGGGTATTTTTATCAGAATACTGTTGTAATTCACTAAAAACTTTTATTACAATGTGACTTAAAATATTATGCATGGAGGTGGGGGTGGGTGGGCAGGAGAAAGTGGTGGGAGGAAAATGGACACAACTGTACTTGAACAATAATAAAAATAAACAATACTTAAAAATATGAATGGATTACTCTGATCAAATAAATGCTAATTCATAAAATTAGAAGAGGAAAATAAAAATTATCAACTCCATTCAAAAAACAAAAACATATAATGCACTATTGTATCAGGAAATATATATGACCAAGGTAACAAAAGAATATGTATAAAATATACCAATAACCAGAAAAGAAATTGAAAGGGTTTCAGAGAATGACCCCCAAGAGTTACAAGAGATTCCAATGGTGTTATTATACAAGTTCCTTCAAACTACAAGTAAGAGACATTCTTATTTTTCTTTTTTTAACTTTTTTTTTAATTTTTGTTCAAGTACAGTTGTCTCCATTTTCCCCTCACCACTCCCTACAACCCCAGCCATCCCCACCTCACACCCCCAGTTCCACCCTGCCATGGTTTTGTCCATGTGTCCTTTATAGATGTTCCTGAAAACCTTTCCCCCTTTTCCCCATTATCCTCTCCCACCTCCCCTCTGGTTACTGTCAGTTTGTTCTTAATTTCAATATCTCTGGTTATATTTTTCTTACTTGTATGTTTTGTTGATTAGGTTCAACTTATGAGTGAGATCTTATTTTGTTTAAAATGTTTCACAGTATAGGACAAAAAGAAAGAATGCTTAGAATTGTTTTTATCAAGCTCTTATTTCTGATATATGTTTTCATTAAAATACTAATACTTTTCACTAATAACTGTAACACAAAGATCCCAAATATCTAACAAATTAAGTCAAACCATATGTTAATAAAAAAACATATATTGTGACCGAGCTGATTTTATCACAGGAAATGACAGGTGGTTTATAATTAGAAATTCTTTTTATATTTATTTTATTTTATTTTATTTTTGTTCAATTACAGTTATTTGCATCCTCTTCCCTCCCCTCCTCCCTTCCCCTCCAGCCCCAGCTCCCCCCGCAGCCTCCCGCCTCCCCCCTAGTCCTGTTCATGTGTCCTCTACAGTGATTCCTGTAAACCCTTCTCCCCATTGTCCCCTCCCCTCTCTCCCCTGTCTATTGTTAGACTGTTCTTAATTTCAATGTCTCTGGTTATGTTTTGCTTGCTTTCTGCTTTTGTTGGTTATAATCCCGTTAAAGGTGAGATCATAAGGTATTTGTCCCTCACCGCCTGGCTTACTTCACTTAGCATAATGCTCTCCAGTTCCATCCATGCTGTTGCAAAGGGTATAAGCTCCTTCTTCCTCTCTGCTGCATAGAATTCCATTGTGTAAATGTACCATAGTTCCTTGATCCATTCATTTGTAGATGGGCACTTAGGGTGTTTCCAGCACTTAGCTATTGTGAATTGTGCAGCGATGAACATAGGAGTGCAAAGGTTCTTTTGAATTGGTTTTTCAGGATTCTTAGGATATAATCCCAGTAGTGGAATTGCTGGGTCAAAAGGCAATTCCATTTTCATTTTTCTGAGGAAGTTCCATACTGTTTTCCACAGTGCCTGCACCAGTCTGCATTCATTCCCACCAACAGTGCAGTAGGGTTCCCTTTTCTCCACATCCCCTCCAAAAGTTATCTGTTGCTTTGTTGGTGAGGGCCATTCTGACTGGTGTGAGGTAGTATCTCATTGTGGTTTTAATTTGCATCTCTCTGATGGCTAATGATGTTGAGCATCTTTTCATATGATTCTGGGCCCTCTGTATGTATTTTTTCAAGAAGTGTCTGTTCATGTCTTTTGCCCATTTTTTAATTGGGTTTTTGTCTTCCTGGAGTGGAGTCCTATGAGTTCTTTATATATTTTGGAGATCAGACCCTTGTCTGAGGTATCATTGGCAAATACGTTTTCCCATACGGTTGGTTCCCTTTTAATTTTAATACTATTTCCTTTAGCCCCGCAGAAGCTCTTTATTTTGATAAGGTCCCATTTGTTTATTCTTTCCTTTATGTCCCTAGCTCTAGGGGACATACCATTGAAGATGTTGCTGCGTGGAATGTCTGAGATTTTCCTACCAATGTTTTCCTCTAGAACTTTTATGGTGTCATGAGTTACATTTAAGTCTTTTATCCACCTTGAATTTATCTTTGTGTATGGTGTAAGCTGGTGCTTGAGTTTCATTTTTTGGCAGGTAGCCATCCAAATTTCCCAACACCATTTGTTGAAGAGAATACTTTTATTCCATTTTATGCTTCTGCCCCCTTTGTCGAAGATTAATTGCCCGTAGAGACTCGGGTTTATTACTGGGCTCTCTATTATGTTTAATTGGTCTATCTGTCTGTTTTTATGCCAGTACCAAGCTGTTTTGATTACAGTGGCCTGGCAATATAGTTTGATATCAGGAATTGTGATCCCTCCTGCTTTGCTCTTCTTTCTCAAAATTGCAGCTGATATTCGGGAACGTTTATAGCTCCATATAAATTTTTGAAGTGTTTGTTCTATATCCATGAAATATGCCATTGGTACTTTGATAGGGATTGCATTGAATCTATATATTGCTTTGAGGAGTATGGACATTTGATGATGTTGATTCTTCCAATCCATGAGTATGGTATATGTTTCCATTTGTTTGTGTCTTCCATGATTTCTCTCTTCAGTATTGTGTAGTTTTCTGAGTACAGGTTTTTTACTTCCATGGTTAGGTTTATTCCCAGGTATTTTATTTTTTTTTTACTTTTTGCTGTATCAAATGGGATTTTTTTTCCTGATTTCTGTTTCTGCCGTTTCACTGTTGGTATACAAAAATGCCTTTGATTTCTGGATATTGACTTTATATCCTGCTGTCTTGCCAAATTCAATTATTAGATCGAGAAGTTTTTTTGGCAGAGTCTATAGGATTTTCTAAGTATACTACCATGTTGTCTGCAAACAATGACAGCTTTGTTTCCTCCTTTCCAATTTGGATGCCTTTTATTTCCTTTTCGTGTCTGATTGCTATGGCCAAAACTTCCATAACTATGTTGAATAGAAGTGGTGAGAGTGGGCAACCTTGTCTTCTTCCTGATCTTAGTGGGAAAGATTTTAGTTTTTGTCCATTGAGTATAATGTTGGCTGTAGGTTTCTCATATATGGCCTTTATTATGTTGAGGAATGCTCCCTCTATTCCCACTTTGCTATGTGTTTTTATCATAAATGGATGCTGTACCTTATCGGATGCCTTTTCTGCATCTATTGATATGATCATGTGATTTTTGTCTTTGCCTTTGTTTATGTGGTGTATTACGTTTATTGTTTTGCGAATGTTGTACCATCCTTGCATCCCTGGGATGAAACACACTTGGTCATAGTGAATGATCTTTTTAATGTATTGCTGAATGCGGTTTGCTACTATTTTGTTGAGAATTTTAGCGTCAACGTTCATCAGTGATATTGGCCTGAAGTATTCTTTCTTTGTTGTGTCTTTTTCTGGTTTTGGGATTAGGATAATGCTGGCATCATAAGAAGAGTTTGGGAGTCTTCCATCATTTTGGATTTTTTGGAATAGTCTGTGAAGGATAGGTGTTAGTTCCTCCCGAAATGCTCTGTAGAATTCTCCTGTGAAACCATCTGGTCCAGGGTTTTTGTGTGTTGGGAGTTTTTTGGTTACTGCTTTAATTTCATCTGCTGTTATTGGTTGCTTCAGGGTTTCTGTTTCTTCCTTACAGAGTTTTGGAAGATTATATTTTTCTAAAAATTTGTCCATTTCTCCTAGGTTTTCATATTTCTTGGCATACAGTTCTTCATAGTAGTGACTTATAATCCTTTGTATTTCTGTGGCATCAGTCATAATATCTCCTCTTTCATTTCTGATTGAGTTTATCTGGGTCCTCTCTCTTTTTTTCTTGATGAGCCTGCTTAAAGGCTTGTCAATTTTGTTTATCTTTTCAAAGAACCAGCTCCTGGATTCATTGATCCTTCGAATTATCTTTTTAATCTCTAAGTTGTTTAACTCTGATCTGATCTTGGTTATTTCCTTCCTTCTACTTGCTCTGGGTTGTCTTTGCTGTTGTTCCTCGAGTTCTTGTAGGCGTAGGGTTAAGTTGTTTGTGTAAACTGTTTCTGTTTTTTTAGATAGGCCTGTATCGCTATGAACTTCCCTCTCAGGACTGCTTTCGCTGTGTCCTATAAGTTTTGGGTTGTTGTCAGTTCATTTTCTTTTGTTTCAAGGAACTTTTTGATTTCTTCCCTAATCTCATCCTTGATCCATTCATTGTGTAATAGCATGCTATTCAGTCTCCATTATTTTGAGTGTTTTGGGGTTTTTTCCTTTGGGTTGGTTTCTAATTTCAGTCCCTTGTGGTCAGAGAAAATACATGGTATGATTTCAATTTTCTTGAATTTGTTGAGCCTTGTTTTGTGTCCTATCATATGGTCTATTTTTGAAAATGTTCCATGTGCATTTGAAAGAATGTGTATTTAGCTTCTTTGGGGTGAAGGGCCCTATATATATCAGTTAAGTCCATTTCCTCTAGGGCATTGTTCAATGCCACAATGTCTTTGCTGATATTTTGTTTGGAGGATCTGTCCATTTTTGACAGTGGGGTGTTGAATTCCCCTACTATAATTGTGTTGCTATCAATGTCCTTCTTGAAGTCCTCCAAGATTTTCTTTATGTATTTGGGTGCTCCTGTGTCGGGTGCAGATATATTTACAATATTTATATCTTCTTGTTCGATTCTTCCCTTGAGTATTGTAAAGTGTCCTTCTGGGTCTCTCTTTATGGCCGTTTTTTTGAAGTCTATTTTGTCTGATATGAGTATTTCTACCCCAGCTCTTTTTTCTTATCCGTTTGTTTGGAAAACTTGTTTCCAGCCCTTCACTTTCAGTCTGTGTAAGTCTTTTGTCCTGAGGTGGGTCTCTTGTAGGCATCATATGTGTGGGTCGTGCTTTCTTATCCATTCAGCTAGTCTATGTCTTTTAATTGGAACATTTAATCCATTTACATTTAAGGTTATTATTGATAGGTACTTATTCATTGTCATTTTTTTTTGTACCTGTGTTCTTCACTCTCTTTCTTTCCCTTCTTTTCCTTAAATCAGTCCCTTTAGCATCTCTTTCAGAGCTGGTTTGGTGGAAGTGTATTCTTTTAGACTTCTTTTGTCTGGGAAGCTCCTTATTTGGCCATCTATCTTGATTGAGAGCCTTGCTGGGTAGAGTAGTCTTGGTTGCAGGCCTCTAGTTCTCATTACTTGGAATATTTCTCGCCATTCTCTTCTGGCTTGGAGCGTTTCCATTGAGAGGTCCGCTGCTAACCTTTTCGGGGCTCCCTTGTATGTTACTTCCTGTCTCTGTCTCGCTGCCTTTAAGATTCTCTCTTTGTCTTGGAATTTTGCCATTTTAATTATGATGTGTCTTGATGTGGGCCTGTTTGGGTTCCTTTTGATTGGAACTCTCTGTGTTTCTTGGACTTCTGTGACTTTTTATCTCATCAGATTCGGGAAGTTTTCCATCATTACTTTTTCAAACACACTTTCTGTTTCTTGCCCTTCTTCTTCCCCTTCTGGTATCCCTATTATACGAATATTATTACGTTTCATATTGTCCTGCATTTCCCTTAATACCTCTTCATTCTTTCTGAGTCTTTTTTCCTGGTCCTGATCTTTTTGGGTGTTTTTTTCTACTTTGTCTTTTAGCTCGCTGATCCGATCCTCTGCTTCATCGAGCCTAGTTTTGATTCCTTCTATTGTGTTCTTTAGTTCAGATATTGTATTCTTCATTTCTGCTTGGCCTTTTGGATAGTTTCTATTTCCTTTTTCATGCTGACATAGTTTGCAGTGAGTTCATCATAGTTTCCCTGTAGTTTCTGGAAATTCTCTTCGAGATCATCGAGCTTCTTGAGCTTCCTGATAATCAATGCTTTGAATTCGATATCTGATAGTTGGCATGCCTCTGTTTCGTTTATCATTCTTTCTGGGGCTTCTTCCTTTCCTTTCATTTTGGGGTTGTTTCTTTGTCTTCCCATTGTGAGACTCTTCTTGCTATCCTCTGTTTCTTAAATTAATCTGTCAAGTTCTCTGGAGTAGCAAAGTTAATTTTGTCTCGCTGTCTCTGTTTTTTGGACTGGTCCCTGTCCAGGACTGCCTCTGGTCTTTTCACAGTTCCAGATTTTTATGTCTCACCTGTAGGTAAAGAGGAGAGAGGACGAGGGGGAAAGAAAGAAGAAAAAGAAAGCAAAAAAAGGGAGTGAAGGAAGGGAGAAAGAATACTATAGGGAAAGGAAGGGAGGAAGGTTGAATAAAGTATAAAGAAGGAAAGAGTGGAAGGACGAATTAAAAGAAACTATTTTTTTATCTTTTATAAATTAAAAAATAACAAAAGAAGACAAAACAAAAAAGTAAAAAAAAAAAAGAGAGAGAGAGAGATGAGAAGGAGCGGCCTAAGAATACTAAAGGAGAGAGAGGAAGAAGGGCTAAAAAAACAAAAACAGAATAAAAAAAACAAAAAAACAATAACAAACAAACAAAAGTAAACAAACACACACACACACACTCACACACACACACACAAACCCTTCAGCTTTCTGATTTTAAAGCTGTCTAGTCAGGCTGCATCCGGCTGGGAAGATATTAGTTTTGCTTTTCTTCCTTCCTGAGGTGTAGTCTTCGCTGTTGTCCAGACCCCAGCCTCGGTGTGCTTCTGAGTCTAAACGGTCTTTTGATGTGCACCTGATAGGGGCAGCTCTCCCATCGCCTATTTTCTCTCTGCTGGTCTAACTAATAAGTTCTTTCTGCGCCCTTTCTGGATAGTTTGGACCCCGCTCTGTGTCAAGAGTTTGTGCAGTCTGCATCTCCGGTCTGCCACTCCCCTCAACGGGGTTCTTCTGCCTTATTCCCACAAAGCTGTTTGGTCCTGCCAGGCTATGTCCGCTGGGGCTGGATGGCAAGGGCTTTGTCCTCCGCACACCTGTGCTGGCTTTTAAATCTGTTCCTGGGTAGTGTGCCAGCAAGTACCAACCGAGGGGCCCCGGTTGCGCTCTCTCCCTGTTATTTTTGAGCTGTGCGCCTGTGTTCGCTCTCTTGTGTGTCCCTGGGATGTGTGCCAAAGGGCTCTGGCTGAGGGGCCCAGTTGTACACTGTCCCTGGTCTTTTTGAACTGTGCACGATTAGACCACAGATCATGGGGTGCGCACGGCCCTTAGCTTCCCGTTTGGTTGCGCAGGTCGCACTTGGCTGTAGAGCCGCTGACTGAAATCTGTTCCCAATTCTTCTGGAATGAGCTTGGAAAGGCCTTGGTCCCAAGCTCAAACAGCCTCCAATTCCCCTTGATGGAAACGCAGGCTGCCGCGGGCCGAGGGCCGACCGTGTTCTCACTCTGGTGCTACAGGCAGACTTCCCTGGGCCTCCGATCTGGGTCGCCCACTGATCCCGGTCCCCTACTGATCCTGGTCGCGCACCCGATCCCAATGGCGCCCTGACCTCGGGATTGTTGGGGGCGGGGCCTCTCCAAATAGCCACGGAGCACCACTTTTTTTTCCTGTTTTTCCTCTCTGAAAAATTCTTCCTATTTACGCCCGCCAGACCAAACAAGCATCTGACCACTCACAAATCCCACTCTGGCTCCCTCCCCAAGAATCTTGTGTCCGATCAGGGTGGCTGCCAGGTCTGGAACCGAAGCCCCTCCCTGCTCCCCAGGCTGGTCCCAGTGGGGAACCTTTCGTGCGGAAGCACTCTGCTTACCATATGATTGTTCAAATTCCACTGTAATCTTGGGCATCAATCACCATATATGTTGGAATACTGCTGGGTTTTTGCCCCGTTCCTCAGAAAATCAACCAGTGGGCAGGAGGAAGTAAACTCTGTTCCCCCTATCTCGCCGCCATCTTCCCTCCCTCTTGAAATTCTTTAACTTTGTCTTTATATTGTTATATTCGAATAAAGAACTACATAATTTTTGACAGCTGCTATAGGACATATATTGGATAAACTTCAACACTAATTTCTGACAAAACACACTTTTAGTTAAGTGAAATTGGAGGAAACATCTTTAATTTGTTAAGAGTGTGTAAGTGATATTAGCAGATATTTGTCACTCTTAATGATGAAATAGGAGAGCAGATATGTAAAATGAAGACGTGTGGACACATTCCCTATTTCACATTCATGACATTAATGAATTCAACTATAAAAATTCTCTTTACACCTGAGTTACAAGAGAGCTGAAAACCTTCCTAAATTCAGTACTCCAGTTTGACATAAACAGTATATAACATTTGCCATAAGAAGTAAATTTATTTCATCTGTCACAGCACTAAAAGCATTCCTATCAAAGTCTGGGACCAAAAATTGCACCTATATACCACAACAGTTATTTAACATATGATGAATTAACCTATACAAAATAACAATCGAATATAAAAGTCTGAGGATTAATCAGAATAAATATACCAGTTTAATTTAAATATAAGAAGATTTTACAGAAAGAAATGAAAATAAAATTACACAAATTGACATATTATTTTCTTAGATGGAAAACCCAATATTGAAAAATATACATATTGTATACTATTCAAATTTTCAAAAATATTGTAGGGAGTACATGAAGACTTGATAAAATATTTTTAATATCTGTCTATATCAGAAAAGCAAGTATAGCAAAAAACATATTTAAAACAATTGAAAAGAAATAAAACCTTTGATTGTCACCTACAAAAGTGAAATAATTAAAAGAATGAAGAACTCTTGCTAGAACAAAACTACTGAGCACAGAAATAATCAACTATTAAGAAACATGAATCTATATTTGTTTAAGGTTTAACTGGCACTTTAACTCATTGGGAAAATATAACATTATTTTAATTTTAGGGGCCATATGGTTGATGTTGCAACAATCAACTCTGCCATTGTACAGCAAAAGTAGCCATATATAATATAGCAACAAAATGAGTGGAGCAGTGTTCCCATAAAACTTTATTTACAGGAGCAGTCAGCAGGGACCAGGAGAGAAAATGTCAGTGAGGGAATTTCAAAGATCCACCACTCACAAGAAATATTGAAAATCTGTCAAAACTGTTTGGATCACCTTTATTGAAACTCTGGAAAATAGGAAAAAGTTTGTAGCAACAAAATAAATGCCTAATCAAGAAAAGTTAACTGAAATACAGTAGAAGAGCTTTATAATGTTTTAACTTGACTTGCCTCACCCCTGTCCGCACACTATAGTATCTTAAAGAAACAGATAATATTCCCAGTATGAGCTCATGGTTCTGGAGCAAATTAAATCTTGTTCTCGAAATTAATTTATTTTTCTTTTTTGCTCAATCCCTCAACCCTCCCACCCAGCCCATTAACCCACTCCCTTGACAGTTGTAAGTCTGCTCTCTATCTATGAATCAGTCTCTATTTTGCTTATTAGCTCACTTAGTTCGTTGTATTTCACATATTAGGGTAATCATATGGTACTTGTCTTTCTCTGCCTGGCTCATTTCTCAGCATAATGCTCTCCAGGTCCATGTTAAGCAGTGTGACCTCAATACATTTAATATAAAAGGAAAAAAAATAAGTTGGTATGTTTTGACCTTTTGAGGTTTACTTGGGCAGTTCAATTAAATGCACAAAAAATGGCTGTAATGAAAAAATTAAGAAAGAAGCAGATATAATAGAGAAAAATACATAAGCAAAATATCACAAAAAGGAGGGATAACTGTAACTGACAACAATAACATTTTTAACTGTAAAAATAAATAAATAAATAAATAAATAATAGGGAAGAAATATGTATTATCTTACCAGTATTTACTAAATGCAGTTAATCCAAACAAAATACACATTGGCAGGAGAGATTAAAAAAATGGTGGTCCATCTACATGCTGTTAACAAAAGGCTCATTTTAGATCCAAAGGGAAAAAAAAAGAGTTTGAAAGCAAAGGATGGACAAATATATGACATAAAAATCATAACCACAAGAGGGCTGAGGCAGCTATACTAAACTATTACAATGGACAAAGAAGGATATTATATATTGATAAAAAGGGTCAACCCTTCAAAAAGATGTAACTTTGTAAACTAAAACAAACCTAACATACACTCGTATAATATATGAAGAAGAGATTGTCAGAATTGAAGAGAGAAATAGACAGTTCTATAGTAACAGTTGGATATTTCAATAACTCACTTTCAATAATGAAATAAGTTAAAAAAGATAAATGAGGAACTGGATGACTTGACAACACCATAAGTCAACTAGACCTAAGAGGCAACACATTTCACCCAACAACATAAGAAAATATATTCTATTGAAGTATACATGAAACATTCTTCTGGATAAACCATGTCCTAGGCCACAAAACAAGCCTCGATATATTTACAAAGTCTAAAATCACACAAAATATTTTTGACAATAATGAAACCAAACTAGAAATCAACAAAAAAAGGAAAACTGGAGCTTTCATAAATGTGTGGAAATAAACACCACATTCTCAAACAATGAATAGACTGAAGGAGAAATAACCAAGGAAATTAGGAAAAATATTTTGATGTATGAAAATGAAAACAGAACATATATAAACTTATCGGATGCAGGAAAAGCAGTGTACACAGGAAAATTTATAACTGCAAATGGTTACATTAAAAATTCTCAAATCAAAGGACTTCCTAAGATGGCGGCATAGGTGAATGCACCGTACCGCCTCGCACAACCAAACAAGGAAAAAAATCAGAAATCTACACATCCAAACACAGCCAGATCTGACAGAAAATCATATTGAGAGGAAGTCCGACAACCAAGGAATTAAAGAAGATACATTCATCTAGTTTGGTGAGCCGGAAGGTGCAGGCGGAGAGAGAACGCTCAGCGACCCCCCGGCAAGCACGTGAGCAGACGGCAGGTCCGCGGTTGGAGGGGCGGTTCCCGCATGGCTACAGCACACCCAGATGGGGCCCTGACTGAAGCTCGGTCTGCGACCGGTGGACTTGGCAAGTCTGCATTCGCGTGCAGAGAAACCGGGAAAGAAAGCAGTGTGCAACCCATCAGCGAAGAGTGAGAGCGCCTGTGGGAGTGGAGTCCGTGGCAGGAGGAACTCCCGGCCTCACAGGAAAGTTCACTGGGGAGACCTGCGGGGGATTGGAGCTGTGCAGCCCATCCAGCAACCCCAGAGCGACCCCCCGGAGCCAGCGCAGAGGGGCCCAAATTGCTTGCAGGAGGCGGTGTGGGTGTGGAGAGCAGAGAAGGCGTCATTGTGCACTCAGGTCCCGCCCCCAGAGGCTATGTCGCAGCATAACTACTGGGAACTTCCCTGCACAGGGGATCCCCAAGACTCCACCTCCCTTACAGTAACAGGCTCACCAAGGGGGGAAAATAAAATAAAATAAAATGACCCAAAAAAGGAACAAATCAAAACCCCAGAGCTAACCGACCAAAAGATAGCCAACCTATCAGATGCACAGTTCAAATCCCTTGTAATAAGGATGCTTTCAGAATTCGACGAAAAATTAATGAACTTGCTTCAACAAATGAGGAGAGATCTGCAGGGAACCAATAGAGATAAGGAAACTGGGACTCAAATCAATGGAGTGGACCAGCAGAAAGAAAAAAAACATCCAACCAGAAAAGAATGAAGCAACAAGAATTCAAAAAATGGAGGAGGGGCTCAGAAACCTCCAAGACATCTGTAAATGTCCCAACATACAGATCATAGGGCTGCCAGAAGGAGAAGAAGAAATCCAAGGAATTGAAAAAAATATTTGAACACATAATGATGGAGAATTTCCCGAAGCTGGCGAAGGAAATAGACTTTTGGGAAGTCCAGGAAGCTCAGAGAGTCCCAAAGAAGTTGAATCCAAAGAGGAACACACCGAGACACATCATAATTACATTACTCAAGGTAAAAAATAAGGAAAGGATCCTGGGAGCAGCAAGAGGAAAGGAGACAGTTACCTACAAAGGAATCCCCATAAGACTGTCAGTTGATTTCTCAAAGGAGACCCTGCAGGCAAGAAGGGGCTGGACAGAGGTGTTCCAAGTCATGAAAGGCAAGGACTTACATCTAAGAATACTCTATCCAGCAAAGATTTTATTTAGAATGGAAGGGCAGAGAAAGTGCTTTGCAGATAAGGTCAAGTTCAAGAAGTTCATCACCACCCAGCCTTTATTGTATGAAATGTTGAAGGGAGTTATATGAGGTATGGAGGAATATTAACAGGGGAGTGGTAGGGGGAGAGGGTGGGAATGGGGCACAGAACAAGTAGCATAAATGGGAGGTAGACAACAGACA
>PVJI01029689.1:0-15016 GCA_004026765.1 Micronycteris hirsuta
TGGTTCTAAGTGATGGTTGTTCTATATTTTAGTTGTAATTTTGATGTGGCTGTGCAAAGTGGTGGGCCGTGTCTGCCTACCTCGCCATCTTGACTGGTAGTCTATATCCTAATATTTTTTTCAGTTCTTGCTTTAACAACTTCTGATAAAGTTAGATGAGTCAAAATCTTTGACTTTGTAAAGGTTCACAACTAGGCAAAAACAAGATATGTCTCTGTGGTTTGCAGTCGTTTTGAGCCAAAGGCAACCAAGACTCTGTGGGCTCAAGAGAAACTTCTCCCTCCTTAACTACCTAGACAAATTTATATTAGGAGCCTGGCCCATGATAAGAGTTAAAACCAGAAATGACACTTTACTTATCTATATGGCAGGGCAAACTGCTAATTACTGAACATGTGCTTTCCCTGCAGTGGCCCTTTGAAGCCCCCAAGGCACCTCACCCCCTCCCTGAGTCGGGATGCCTCATGTACCCATGTTCCCTTTCTGTCTCTGAGCCTCTCGTGCATGCGGAGTCTCTGACTGTCTCATGAATGTGGGGTTCCCAAAATATGTGTGTATCGAATTTAGTTATTTTCTCTTGTTAATCTGTCTCATGCCTATTTGATTATTAGACCAGTTGAAAGAGCCTTGAGGGTAGAAAACAGTTTCTTCCTGCCCTACAACTTGTAATTCTGTCAATTTGCTTGCTATATTTTGAGGTGTGCCCGTGTTAGGTGCGTATACATTTAGAACTATAATGGCTTCTGAGTGGCTTGGTATCTTGGTTATTATGTGGTTTCTCTCCTTATATTATAGTTTGTCTGTTATTGCTACATTTGCGCAGTGTATGTTTTTCCACCCTTTTATTTTTAGCTTTTCTATGTGGTTTTGTCTCAGATGGTCTCTTGGAAGCAGGATATAGCTAGATTTTTTAGAAATCCAATCTGATAATTTCTCTCTTGGAGTAGGTAAATTTAAGTCTATTTATAGCTGCTAGAATTGCTGGCATATTTCAATGTATTATTATTTTGCTATTATGTATTTTGTGTGCCTTTTTAAAAAAGTCCTTACCCGAGGACATTTTTTTTTTTCCGTTGCTTTCAGAGAGAGAGGAAAAGAGGAGGAAGGGAGAGAGAGAAACATTGATGCAAGAGAGAAGCATCAATTACTTGCCTCCAGTATGTGCCCAGATTGGATTTCATACGGGTCTGGGTCAGCAGTCACACGCACTTATGTCTGGACGGGGGCCAAACTTGCAACTGAGGTATGCGTCTCACCTGGGAATTGAACCCACAACCCTTTGGTTATACAACGACACTCCAACCAACTGAGCCACACTGGCCAGGGCTGGTTTGTGTGCTTTTT
Source organism: Micronycteris hirsuta (assembly GCA_004026765.1). Taxonomy (NCBI): domain Eukaryota; kingdom Metazoa; phylum Chordata; class Mammalia; order Chiroptera; family Phyllostomidae; genus Micronycteris; species Micronycteris hirsuta. Next base: position 1,345 of record PVJI01029689.1, read on the forward strand.
GAAAAAATGCTTCTTTTCTGCTTTTTTCTTACTCTGCTACCCAATGAGTGCTAAAGTAAGATCATGGGGGAATCCCACCTGTGACATGGGTATAGCCCATTGCCTGCTTCCTGGGCTGACAGCAGCTGAGCTGCTGGCTCTTAATACTTATTCCTTGCATAAAACATGATGCTAATTTAAGATTCATCCTGGCTCCATAAATCTGTTTCTCAGTTCATTTTGTCCTTTGGCTTTACTGGACATCTGCCCTGTGCCTGCCGGCAGCAGTGAGACTGGCTGAAGTAGACATGCAGCCGTCCCTTTAGGTGGGTCCGTGCTCCATTCCACCACTGTCCTCACCAGGGCTCACTAGCGTGAGGCAAGTGAGGCCCCAGGAGCAAACTTTACAAAGGCACTCACTTCAAGTGCCAGCCCTGCACTGGCAGGGTCCCAAGGGAAAGTGCCTGTTTAAAATTGGCTCACTGGGTACCTTGCTGGCCTTGCCTTAGTCCTAGCTTTGCTCCCCACTCTTCCCTACTGTCTCCCCAACAGTGAGGTGATGTGTAAATGGTCACACCGTGCTTGCTGTGTTGTTGCTATTTCCGATATGTTTGTCTTCATCCAAACTGGGTAAACAAAATACAGACCAAACAAGCCCTCGCTTTCACCTGCCTGGTTCGCCTAGGACATTCCCCACGGCCTTGAGTTTGAGAACTGAGGAGTCTCAGCCGGACTGCCGAGGGCCTTAAGTGCCAGGTGCAAGTGTCCCTGAAGTAGGAACTTTAGCTAGAGGCACTAGATGAACAAACGTGTCTCTCAGAAAAATAATGGTTTCTGTGGTGTGAGACCTGCTGCGGCCTGAGACATTTGGTCTCCAGGTGAGGGTGCAGAGGAGAGGGCCATGGAAGGTTCCGAGCTGTCTGTGCTCACTGAGGAAGTCAGTTCAGGCCGGCTGATGCAGGACTCAGACATCACTAAGCAGTTCCGTCAAGGCTTCGGAACCCATGGTCAGGCCACGGGGAGACAGGAGACGGTGCCGTTCTCCTGGGTGAGCTGAGGTTGAAGTCAAGACAGCTGCTTTATTGGAATAACAAGGACCAGCCCCCTTTCACACAGAGACCCCCTCTCTTGGCTCTCCCCAGGGGCGCCACACCACTTTCTCAGGGCTGCCTCGGTTTACTGCTGCCTGGTGGTTGGGATCCCGGCACAAACAGCCCCTCCAGACAGTCACTTTTCCTCATTGTTCCCAGGCTGAAAAGGAGGCTGTTACTTTACAGCAGAGATAAAAGTTAATCACACTGTAGACCTGCCTTCCAAACCCTGATGACATCATTCACTTGAGTCAGGCCCCAGGGGAAGTGTTCGCTGGCTGGAGTCACCAGCCCGGTTGAGCCTGTTCTCGCTCCCCAGAAGGTAGCCCAGACTTAAACAAAAGCCTGGACTCCTGAATAGAATGCATTCATAGGCCCTTGGAGTTCCTCTGCAGACCTACTGCGTGCCCTGCTGTCTGGACTGTGGATTGGCGCTGTGTTTATTCTCTGCCCTGCCTTCCGCCTGACCCCTCCCTGCCCCTCCGCCTCCCCCTCTCTCATTACAACTTTTATCTGGCAGCACCATCACCCCGGAGACTCCCACACAGAAAACCAGACATCAGGGAGCAGAGACAGTAGCTACAAAATAAAAGTTTCTGCGTTCAGAGGCAGGTGATGTCTCCATTCTGTTCTGACAATTCCAGGTATAGGATTAGGGGACTTTATCCCCTGGAGTTGCATGAAAATGAGATAAAATTCAAGCTATGTTACAAATAAAAAATCACAAGTTACTCTTGTTTGTTCTGAAATGTTAAGCAAATGCTGTTGTGGCTCATTGGGAACCAACAGGGGAAACAGAGAGCTCTAACGGTCCTGGTACCCCCAGCCCTCAGGTCTGGCACCAGCCCTGCCCCCGAACTAGAAGATCCTGATCACGTTAGAGTTCTGAGCCCTGCTGAGCAACACGCACAGGACAGACATGTCGCCGAAGCCTCTAGACATTCCCCAGCCCACCCCAGCTTTGGCTGAAACAAGACTGGGTGTCCCGGGTGCCAAGAGAGGCCACCTCAAAACTTGGGGTGAGACAGAAAAGTTAGAATAGGGGACAAAGGCCTCAAACCCAGCCCCTCCCCTTCTCCGTCTTGGCTGGAAGCCTTCACAGACTTCAGCCTTCACTGACCACCTGTTCCCCTGCTGCCTCCTCTCCAATCTTCTGTAGTTGGGAGGACCAAAAAGAAGTCACTGTGGAGAGGAGGGACAGGGACAAACTGCTCAGCAGTCACTCTACCTGCACCAGAAACAGAGGGCCACCCTATCTCCACCTGTTACCCATGTTTAATACAAATTTTCCACCCAGACCCCACTGGCACGTCTTGTTCTCCGAGGTCACCACTCGGTTCTCAAGTGCATAATATCGCTTAGTAAATTTACTGTGCTTTGCGAAATATTTCTGTGGTGCCCTTGAACTCCTTCTTGTTCCCTGACAAGGCCCTGGATTGGGTTGAGGCCTCCCCTTGGTCTCCCTGGGGGCTGCCTGGCATCAGCTTTCCGTGAGCCATGGAGGAGGTCTTCACTTTCCTCTATTTTGGTCCTTTTTCCTGTCACTGTCTTCCGTACGGAGTTAAGTCTCCTGCCTGAGCAGAGTAAATCCAGCTCCGCATCGGAGTGTCTGGCCGCCACTGCTCTGCTGGTAAGTCTGCCCTGGGGCACACCTCACACAACTGTCTGTGGGTGGCTCCCGGGTGACCGGAGCTGCCGACAGCCAAGGACCGGTCACCCCTGGCAACCAAATGGACTCACCACGTTCTGCTTCTGCTTTCTACAGCACGCTTTCTTTTCCTATCTTTCTCTTCTTTCGGGGATGGGATATTCTCAGCCTTGTTCGGTACTGAGCCTCCCATTTAGACAACTCTTCACGATGTCACACATATAACTCCTTGAATCGGAGCCAAGGCTTTCTTTGTTTCCACTGCTCATTCTCCGCCTTTAAAACTTTCATTGAGAGTCTCAACAGATCTTCCTGCTGGGTAATTAAAAATGTAAATGAGGCTGAGGTAATTGAAGGAAAAAACTGTCACTTTTAAAACTCTAGCAGAAGAAGTAGCCCAAGGCTGATACCTCCCCCTCCTCCTCCAGCCTCCTTAAATGTCGTCAAGGACAAATGAAAAATCCTGTCTTCTCTACAATTATTAGTAATATTGTCCATGTGTATGGTAAAAAATAAAAAACTATGCCAAATGTTTTTTCAAGGTCATGTGGTCTGAGAAAATATTTGACATTAAAGCTGGTTTAAGTTCAGTAGTTGTCTTTTAGAGTTATTAGCATAAAATATATGTTTGCTTTGCCTGGGTTTACAAAAATAAGTTCATATTATTTATCTCTGTTACAGAACTTGTGAAGAAAATGGCCTGGTAATAATTGACTTTAAAATCTCATAGAGTTGTTAAGAACTAATAAATAGATGTAACTGAAACAAAGGGTTTTGATAGAGATTTTCAGTAATGATTATATACATACACCTGAACAGAGTTTTCTAAAGACTTTGGTAACTTAAAACTTTAGAGTTTTACTAAGTTAAATAAAGTTATTATTTAATAAAAAGTATTAAATATCTAGATATTTTGAAATAACAAAATACTAAACCATTAACTGATCTAAGTTCACCGACTTTTGGTTTCTTATTACAGAGAAGCTAGAAAATAAATTTGGATCTGTTACTGACTGTGTCTTGTACTTTATCTGAAGTCTCTTGAAAGCGTGAGTGTGTTTGCCAATGAAAAAACCTGTTTCTAGGAGTTATGAAGTATATTCATAAATTTGCCAATCTAAAGAACGTTAATTACTTACTTTTAGGTGTCACTATGTTAGCATAGGCTACTAAATATTAATAAAGGAAGGAAGCAAAGGGAATCAGGCATTATTAAGCATAATAAACTAGGGAGCATAATCCTGCTTTGCTAGGAAGTTGCGGCATTCAGAGGCACTCCAGGGAATTACAGCATTTCCCCACCAAGAGGATTAACACCCCTCCCTTCCCCCTCGTAGGCGGCAGCCAGGCTCTGAGTACAGGGATTGTGGGGGACAGGTGGGAGGGGAAGAAGCACATGGGAAGTAGAAATCATGATGGTGCAGGAGGAGGTGCCTCTATGAGGCCTGCTCAGCAGGAACTTAGATGGCAACCATAGAGGCCTGTCAGTCTACCCTGGGAAAAGGATCAGATTTGATACGGGACACAGAATGCTGGCAGATCTAGGAATTAGATTGGTTAGGAGGTGGGCCCAGCTTGGGAAGTTGATTGGTTAGTTTGAAGAAGTGCCTGGTCCACCCAAGCCCGAGATAATATAATCAGCCTAACAAAGACGAGTTCTCTCTCTCACCTGGTAACACATACTTGCCCTGTTTGTTCATGTATTTTCTCTCCAGAGCAACCATGAGGCCTGAGCAGCCATGCAGCCAGTATCCATGTGGACTTCCAGCAGGCTCCCAGCCGAGCCTGGGTACTGGATACAGCGGAACCAGCCGGCTGGAGCACAGCCAGGAACTGGACTAAGCTTTGATATGGACTACACTTTGGCATGGCACGGAATCTCTGGATGTTGGCCCTATTTCGGGGCCCGATGAAGACAAGGTTGGACTTTCTCCATAGCGGATGGATGGAGATGGGGTACTGGGGACCCAGAGGCAGTCCTTTGATTTTGTTTCTACAATGAATCTTACCATGAAGCCTTAACATCCCATACATGGGTCTCCTGGAATGCGTTCCTCGCAATCCCATGAAAGAACCCCACTTCTACTGGCAATGTTACCAGCAGAGACCCAGTTCTTCTTGCCGATGCTGTAAAGAATTACAGATCAGCAAACCTATTAGCGCACAAGCAGGGTTTATTGGTGATAAGTTCTCATGGAAGAGAACAGGCAGAACTTGTTGAGGTAGGGAGGGGGAAGGGCATAGGTTCAGGGCAAAGGAGGGGAAGGGCAGCCAAAGGCCAGGGTGGCCAAAGAGTCAGGAGCACAAAAAGACCAAGTTCTTTGTTCTGAGGATTTATACAGTTGGTGGGATGGTGGTGAAGAAGTTGCATATTGATTGACAGGTAAATGTGGTGACAACTTTGGGTGGGGGGGCATGAATAACCAAAGGTGTTCATGGGCTTCTTCCTTTGGGAACTTCCTTTCAGGCCTTGGGAGGAAAGCACAGTCTCAGAGGCTTTCTTTCCCAGATAAAGGAGACACTTCGTAGGATTTCAAGGGCTCCCCTCCTTCCTGCCTGTATTTCCCTTCTGTCTGCTCATTCTACTGCAATGGCAAGGACTAAGAAATTAAGGTTACTAAGGTTGGAAAGGTATGGTTTTGGTAATTGAAGATATAAGGTATGAAAATATATTTTTTAAAAGGAAAAAAGTAGGTTGTTCTAAAGTTGGTTATTTCTGAATGAGTTAAAAAGAGACAAACTAGCCCTGGCTGGTGTGGCTCAGTGGATTGAGTGCTGGCCTGCGAACTGAAAGGTCACCAGTTCAATTCCCAGTCAGGGCACATGCCTGGGTTATGGGCCAGGTCCCCAGGTGAGGGTGTGTGGGTGTGTGTTTGTGTGTGTGTGTGAGTGAGAGAGAGGAAACCGACTGATGTGTCACTCTCACATTGATATGTTTCTCCCTCTCTTTTTCCTTCCTTTCCCCTCTTGCTAAAAATAAATAAATAAAACCTTTTTTAAAAAGAGAGGCAAACTAAAAGGGACTAGAAAAGTTATAGAAGCTTTGTAAAGAAAAATCTTGAAAGGAAATTCTGTATGGTTAAGCTAAATAATATTAAAATACAAACAATTAAGTAAATAAATCTAAGTATCAAAAGTAAGCTAATCCAGAACTGGTTTTATCATTTTTCAGTCTGTTACAGGGGAGGAAAGTTTTTCATGTATCTGCCTAAAAAGTAAAGATTCTATATATTTTATTAAAATAATATGTATTATATTGTGTTAATCAGGCACTTGATTACTTTATAAACCCCATCTTCTTAATTCTAAAAACTAAAATTTTTCTAGTTTTCATTTATGTTTGATGCCCTTTATTGTCACTTTGGGTAAGTACATAATTTAATATTGGTTCATAATGATAGATGATCTTTTGGTCAAATATGTTTGACAACCTTCCCAGGGTTTAAACTTCAGGAGACTTTTTCTTAACCTAGAAATGGCTTTGCGTTATTCCAAAGGGTCCATGGAACCCCTCAAGGATTCGTTCTCTCTCTCCTTATAAAAGAGCATATTTAATATGTTTAAAGTACCTGGGAAGCTTTACCAAATAAAGAAATAATAACTATGTTCTCTTGGTATACATATGTTTTTTTTTATTAAAGTGAACTAGAGATTATATAAAAATCATCAAGTCTACAAAGTTCTCATATACTTTCATTTGTAATTCTAATTTTTATTTTAAAATGTTGTTACAGAAAAGCAAATTCCTTTGTCAACTGCACTGTCATCAGATCTATAACTATGTCATTTTGTGGAGTTTTTGTCACTTTGAGACAGTCATTCTTTTACTCGGATGCATTTGCAAGTGTGCCACACCCTCAGAAAGGCCCGTGGAAAGGACCGTGACTCGTTCTAAATTCCATAGTTCTGAAAGTAAACGTTCAGCTCACACCTCCAAACCAGGGCAAGGTGAACAGAACTCTAACGAATAACTGGATTCATGGAAATACTGGCAAATAATCAGAATAAACAAAAATGATTGTAGGACTGAATGAACTGAAGATCATTATAAGTTTTATAAGTTTTTGTTAAAAATATTGCTAATTTTTAATCTTTTTGTTTTCCATAGATAAGAAAATTTGTTTTCTTAAAGCAATTTGGCAAATTATATCTTTAGAAACAATATTAAAGCACTGATGTTTTTTTCTTTACCTGATCCCTCCAGAATTTGGAAACCCTTAATGAATGAGTATTGTTCTCTATGAAGAGAACATGAATTGCATGAATTACATCTGCTTTTCTTTTTGTAACAGGACACAATTGAAAACTAGTTTTATTAACCAAGACTTTAACTGGAATGTCATGTTTGAGAGACATGCATAGAGTCTGGATGTCACCAGGAAGACTTAAAAACTTAAGACGGCCCTGGCTGGTGTAGATCAGTGGATTGAGCGCGGGCTGGGAACCAGAGGGTCCCGGTTCGATTCCCAGTCGGGGCACATGCCTGGGTTGCAGGCCAGGTCCCCAGTGAGGGCCATGTGAGAGGCAACCATACATTGCTGTTTCTCTCCCTCTCTTTCTCTCTCCCTCCCCCTCTCTCTAAAAATAAATAAATAAAATCTTAAAAAAAAAAACAAACTTAAGACGGACTTTAAAGCTGATAAAAAGCCCCTTGGAAAAACAGCCTGGTGCCTTCCTTATTTGCACGGTTCACTCAGGGCAGTCTGTCCAGGAAAAGAATGGAAGCTGCCTTCCTGGGCGACGGCAAAGAGAATCCCTCAAGACATTGCGGGAGTCCTTGAGCATGCCGGGAACTTCCCCAATGCTATGAACATTGCAGGCAAAGCCTGCTGGCGAGGGCGCAGCCCTGGGGTCCCTTCTTTGCCCTGAGAAACCAATTAAAGTTCAATCTGGCGACTCCTTGTGAGATGCCAGCACAGCTGATTTAAGAGAGTGTGTGATCAGTTGCTATTCTTGTTGTGTTTATGCAAATAATCAGGCCACATTGACACGGGACTGAATGCAATAAACAATCTTAATTTATCTGTCTTTGATAAAAATGAGGGTGATTTTAGGGGGAGAAATGAGAAATTGTGTTTCCATGGAATCTATAGTGCACAGTTGTAGATATTAACTCCAGTTCAGTTAATTGTCTTTAAAGTTTTATTTTTCACCTATAAACTGAACTGAGTCCTAAATTTTTCTAGTTTTCTTAAATATTTGGCTACAACCCACCAAATTAATGTTTTATTTTTCCTCCATCCTTCAACTTGGAATTATTGAGACCTCAAACTTTTTCTCTGAGCTTTGCAATTGCAAACTGCAGCCAAAAGACTTGATCGAAACGTGAGAAAGTGTTACAACAGCTTAAACAACCTCAGCGGCCGGCCGGCACTGTGTCAGCCACACAGACCTTCCCCGAGCACCTGAGGACATGGCAGACGCTCAGGCTGCAGACAAGGAGGCTCTCCCAGGCAGTCGCTGGGTTGCCAGCCACTCCAGGAAAGAAGCTCTGAGAGTTACATCTGCAAATCTCCCCGAGTGACAAGTTTACAGAATCAGAAACTGGCTCACAGTGTAGTCTGACCATTAACCTTGTTTTCTCTTCCGTTCCTGTAGGCACGCCCCTTATTAAGTGCCCGATTGCTTCTTTGCACAAGGTAGGCCTCACTTTGGGGGCCCGTCTGCGTCACCCCTCCTGAAATGAGACTCAGAGACTCAACAATTTAACTAAACTGACTTCTTTTCAGGGCTAAATAATCGAGTCAGTAAAATACAGGATGGCTCACCAACTTCTCTTCTGGAATGTAAAACTTTATTATTTAAAAGGCAGGACTAAAAGGACCAAAGTTCTGCCACCTTGAAACTGCTTTTTGGATATTGATTTTAAGCTGTTTATAAGGAAACAAAAGAATACTAATAATAAAAACAAACAAAACCCTGATCCTCCCCCCTTTCCTGCCCAAAAGATTCAGAGAAAAATCTGCTTCAGGAAAGAGATCTCAGAATGTTTGCCTTAGCCGGATTTGAATTGAGTACGGTCAACAAGAGGATTTCAGGCTTGTGCCTGTTAGCCAGGAACCCCCTGTGTCCCATTGTTTTTGAGTCACCTAGCAAGGACTTACCCACCAGGAGGCTAAGCTATTGAGCCATGGGAACTAACAGCTCAGGAACTAACAGCCCAAGTACTCAGGGGCACCCCAAACTCTCTGGGGGCAACACACACTTGCTGGTAAGTTTGCCCACATGTGTTTGCCTTGTTTTGCTTTTGCCTTTCATAAACACATCTTTTATTTGATTTCTCTCCCTTTTTTCTGGGGTCCAGGCATCTGTACGTTCTTCCAAATTACCACGCACCTCACTTTTACCTGGTCGGAGTGCAAACCGGAGCTCTTACAGACTATTCTATGGTCTCGTAACTACTGTGGCCTTCCTCCAGTGTCCCAGACTTAATTGGCCATGGCCGACGAGCCCCAAAAGAGAGGGCAGAACCCAGGACAGAATGGACCTCTGAGGGCCGTCTCCCCGCCAGCGGCCTTCTGGTGTCTGGATGGGTAAACAAACCCCCACCGGATAGGAAGCCGTGGGCCCATGGTAGGAGGGACCACATCAGCCTGCCCCAGGGAGCCCAGGACAGGACGGCCAGACTTACTGGTAGAGGGGGCACTTAGCTCCCTAAACTCCAACCCTCTTAGCCCACCCTCAGTGGGCTGGCGGATTTTCAGTCCAGTCCCTCGTGGGAAGGCTGGTCAGGAGATCCAGCCCTCACTAGTGCACTGGTTTTCTCTCTCCAGGCATCATGGGAAACTCCACTAGGCTGCATTCTAGCCAACTGGAAGCCTTTCAAATTAAACAGTTTAAAACAACAACAAAAAACCCCACCTCATTTTCATCTACTATTCGGCATGGCTTGATATGAATTAAGAAATGGGAAAACATGGCCTGAAAGTGAGGCCTTAATACCATCCTTCAGTTCGATCTCTTCTACAAATGTCAGGAGAGATGTACAGAAATCCCTCACCCGAATCTCTAAACCAAGAGCCAGAAAAGAGAAGCTCATTAAGACCTGCTGCACCCACCCTGGCTCTCGAGCCCTCCCCAGGGAGTGCAGATATCCTAGACAGCCCTCCTCTGTCAGCTCCTCCATCGCGCCCAATAAATAATCCCCCAAAACATGAAGGCCAGGGACCAGGAACCCCCTGGGGCATCCCCTCCAGCACATTTGACCCACTTATAAGCTCCTCTTAGGAAGATCATTCCGAGGTTAGGCCTGCCTCAAAGCCGCCACAGTGACAATGGCCCTTCTTTCATGGCCAGAATTACTCAACAAATGGCCCAAGCCCTAGACATTAACTATCATTTACATAGTTCATGGAGGCCTCAGTCTTCGGGATGGATAAAAAGGTTAATCATACTTTAAAGAAAATCTTAGCAAAGCTGTGCCAGGAGACTGCAGGAGAGAGCGTCGGCCTGAGACACAGAAGGGCTTCCAAATCAAGCCTAGAACTAAGCCCTTTGAGATGTTATATGGGAGGCCCTTCCTCGCCTCTGATATATTATTCTTTGACCCAGAAGTCCAGAAACAAATATATCGTCAGTCTAACAAAGGTGCAACAGGCTCTCCCTTCTCCCACCTGGCATTTCTCACTCCTTGACCCACTGATAACTATCTTTCTTTTACTATTTGGCCCATGCCTCTTTAGTCTTCTTGTTAAGTTTATATCCTCTAGGTTACAACAGTCATATAAAGATGGTGATGCTCCAAGGATTCTAGTTCATACCTCAACATGCGGGGACGCAGAGTGCAGGCCCATTGAAGAGGCAGGGGGAGACTTCCGATCCAGGCAGGGCAGGTCTGCGTCCCGTCTCAGCCTAAAGCAACCACACAAGACTGACTGCCAACCCCTCATCTTCCCATGTGATTATGGGATTGAAGTCTCTCTGGGGGCATTTATGAAGCAAGAAAGTTCGAATAGGGAACAAAGGCCTCAAGCTCTACTCTCCCTCTCTGTCTTGGCTGGAACATCACAAACCTGACCTTCACTGGCCCCTGTTCCCCTGCTTCTTCTCCCCAGTTTCCTCCCAATTGGAAAGGCCAAAAAGAAATCGCTGTCTGGAGAGGAGAGACAATGATGAGCCACGCTGGCAGTCACCCCATTGGTGTCAGAAGCAGAGGGCCACCCTATCCCCTCCCTTGCTTACGATGGATAAAAATCTTCCACTCAGACTGCATTGGTGCCTCATTCTCTGAGGTCGCCCACTCCCACTTCTTGAGTGCATCCTATCACTTTAGCAAATGCATTGTCCTTTGCTAAATTTTTCTGTCATGCTCTTGAATCCTTTCTTGTTTGGTGACAAGGACCTGGACAGGACCGAGGTCCCTTTGGCTTCCCCAGGTGCTGCCCGGCATCAGTGGGTTTGAGAAGCTAAGGCCAGGACCAAGAGGGCAATCTGCATGCTTATAGACTGTAGCAAATGTTTTTAAAGAGGAGCAGTTGACTGTGCACATTTTCTTCCTGAAGATGGAAGAAAAAATTGTCACTAATTACAGTGAAAGGGATTCCTCCTCAAAGCCCTCAGAGGCACCGTTGCTCCCTGGGGAAGATTTGAGCCCCTCAGCTCAGCCCCCCAGACTGCAGCTCCCCCCCACCCCGTTCATTTCTGCGCTCTTTCTTACTCCTGACCCGCCCAGCGCCTACGCCCCCCACCCACTCCAAGCATCACAGCCTGTCCACCCTCCGCGATGGGGCCGGCCCTCTGCCATGCTCAGAACACACCCTCTCGGCCTCTTTGCTCGTCAGGGTCCAAGGGAATCCCGCTCTTCGGAAAACCTTCTTTGGGTTCCTACTCTCTTGAGCCTTTTCTCCTTGAAAGCTTGGACCCTCCCTCGCAGCGCACCCGGCCCCGGCACACACGTGCTTGGGCCCCTCATTCGGCACAGAACAGTGTAAGTGGTGCACCTCGTGTTTGTGGGGTGCCCTGTGGGAAGACCATGCACAGGAGAGGGGCAGGGGCAGGATCGGAATGTTGTGTGGATGAGGAGGAGGATGCGTTCTGATGGCATCAGTGCTACCGCCATGTGAGAAAGTGTTGGATTACTGAGCACGGAAGACTTGGCATTCCCAGGACAGGGGAGAGAGGCTGCAGAGCAGGAGGGCAGCTCACAGCGTGGGGGGTGGGGGGAGGGTGCGGGTTAGACCGAAATCCAGAGCTAAAGGGACCTCAGGAAAAGACAGGGAGACTAAAGCCACACTCTCTGTGACGCGGAGCTGAGGGGCAGAAATGCAGACAAGGGGAGCAATCAAAAGTCACCGTGCTCGAGAGGAGAGGCGAGGCACCTGGTACAGGGGAGACACATGCACAGGCAGCGGGTGTCATCGATGAGACAGTGCTCGGGAGCCCGGCTTCCTACAAGAAAGGAGAGGCCAAGATCCACACATCCTGCATTTTAGTGATATGGGGAGGCCCCGGATGGAATTTGAATGTGATTCCTAAAAGACAGTTTTTGAAGTGGCAGATGAGCTTACTCCTGGCAACTGCTGATGCCAGGCGCCCAGGTGGCCACTGCACTGGAAATACCCCACGGCTCACCAGCCCCTGCCGAGCAGCGCTGTGTGTCCTGACTCCAAGCTCTGGGGAGAGACACGGCTGCTTTCTCACGTGGGCTCCTTTAGAAGAGATACCCAATAGATGTACTCTGTTAGGAAACACACAAGGTGTCTCTCCAATGCAGCACTCAAGGGGCAGGGTGCGGGGCTGGAACGCAAGGGGGGCTGCTCTGCCATCACTGCCTGCCGGTCCAATGTGATTTCACTCCTACTATAAATTGAACGCCTACTTTGGGCCACAGGTTTTTAAATTTTTTAAATTTCTTTTTATCTTCACCCAAGGATATGCTTATTGATTTTAGAGAGAAGGGAAGGGAGGGAAAGAAACATCCACGTGAGGGAGAATCATCAGTCAGTTACCTCTACCCCAACCAAGGGCCAAACCCCAAACCCAGGTGTGTACCTTGACCAGGAGTCGAACCCATGACCTTTAAGTTTATGGGATGATGCTCCAACGAACTGAGCCACACTTGCCAGAGCAAAGGCTGCAGAATTTTTTTTTAAAGATTATTTATTTATTTGAGAGAGGAGAAGGAAGGGAGAAAGAAAGGGAGAGAAACGTCAATCGGCTGCCTCTCACATGCCTCCAACAGGGGACCTGACCTGCAACTCAGACATATGCCCTGACCAGGAATCGAACTGGCAACCATTTGGTTTGCAGGATGACACCCAACCCACCAAGCCACACTAGTCAGGGCAAGGGTCACAGATTTTTGAAAAGGAATAATACCACCACAATTGCGGCATGCGCATATACCCGTCTGAGAAGCAAAGCAAATTCCAAATCTGTTAAAAAAAAAAAAAAAAAAAAAACGGGGGGAATCCCTGCCCAGTCACTGAGTCTGGTACATGGTCTCTAACTCCCCGGGACTGGGCAGAGCGCAGGACACCGCATGACCACCACGGAAGGGAATGAGCATCACGCTGTCTGAGGAGATACATCCGATCTAAATGAAATGACATCTGGGGAGCAACCCGGTGTGGTCTCAGCACACAGCAGGAGCTCATACAATGTCCATTTTCTTGCAAAGAAGCCCTGAAGTCTTTGAAGGTGCCTGGTTTGGTTGGGATCTCCAGGCCCACACAGCACACGCCTGGCTGCTGCTCTGGGGCCACAGGGGGTCTCAGTACTCACTCCAGGAAGACCCCCGTGCCGTCCCTTCAGTGCCCCTCACATCCCTGCCTGTCTGGCACCCTCTTCTCTGCTGAGCCCTGAGATCAGGACCAGGGTGGCCATTGTCGCCTGGAAGCCGACACAGTACCTGGCACTTGCGAAACCCACACAACTCTTTATTAAAGAGCAAATAATGGGTAAACGGAAAAAAGAGAAAAAACTCAGGCTGATTAGAGTTCTTTTTTTTTTTTTT
>PVJI01029690.1:0-14929 GCA_004026765.1 Micronycteris hirsuta
CCCCCAACCTCACTGGACCCTCGGAAAAGCTGGGGCTCCACCAAGGGGAGCCCAGCTGGGTAAGCAGAGGGAGGCAGGGGTGACAGTGGGGGTGGGGGGAGGGGGGCGATGAAAGGGCTCTGCGGAAGAGCACCAGAGTTCTTCCTTTTGCTCAGCTTCTGAGCCGGTGGGGGTAGGGGGCGGGAAAGGAGGAAGCAAAGGGGCAAGGACTCGGGGAGCCGGCGGGCAGAAATGGTGCTCAGACACACAGGCCCTCCTCACCAAGATTCCAAGGAATGGGGTGCTGAAGGTTCAAGGCCAACTGGGGTGAAAGAGGCTCCCATTTCATCTGAATCTCCAGGAGCAATGCCCCAGCCCCGAGGTTAACATTATCCCCAAACCCACCGCAAGGCTCCACTTTCCTTCTGGAGTTCCTGGAAAAGCTGAGCAAACCCCGGCCCCTCCCCTCCCTCCTCTCCTCTTCCCCCTCCACCCCTCATTGCACAGGCTGCAAACTGGCTTCTGCCTCCTCCGGGGGCTCCAGGGCAGCGCTCCCCCAAAACTAAGTGGCCCCATGTGGGCACGTCCACTGCCCAGTCTACCTGTAGACCCGCCACTTCCCGGGAGCCCTGGGAGCCCTCGCCTGCCTCTCCCCACCCCACCCCGCCCAGTGCGCCCCCAGTGTCCCCTCACCCTGCCTCCACCCCAGACCTGGACCTTGACCCCGGAAGGAGCAGGAAAACCAGTCACCATAAAGCAGAAACGCTCACTTATACAGCCATCAGACACATTCCGGGTACAATCGGATCAGCACCCAGGCCTGGGCACTGGGGACATAGCGCGTTTCCTAGAAGACACCCAGACTCCCGCGGGTTCGGCAACGCGGGCCCTCCAAGGACAACGTCAGCGGCGAAATTCCTACAGGAAAACCGCATTTCTAGCAACACTCTGCTAATAGAAAAAGAAGGTGCTCACAAACCAGCAGAGACACTGAGCAGAGGGGGCAAAGACAAGTGTGAAGGAAAAACTTCCATTAATAGTTAACTGGCTATTGACGTTTCTGTGACCTTGACCATCAAGACAAACACTGTCAAGTTCAGAATGATGTCTGAAACCTAGCTGGGGCTGCCACAGCAGAGGACCCCAACCACGCGTTTCCTCGCGGTTCCGGGGGTGCGGCGTCTGAGGCTGGGCGTGCGCCCTCGCAGGGTCGCCCTCCGTGCCTGTCTGTGTCCCATCTGCTCTTCTTATAAGGACTCCAGTCGTACGGATGGGGGTCCACCCCAGTGACCTCGTTTTCACCCAATGACCTCCTTTTGAAAGCCCTGTCTCCAAGGACAGCCGCGCTCCGAGGCAGGCGGGTTAGGACCCCGCGGAAGAGTTCTGGGAGGGTGCAAGGGGCTCACCACAGCTGCCCTCAGAGCAGCTGATACCACGACTCTCAGAGGAAGGGGAGTGGCCAGCGTGTGAGGTCACATGTGGATTTACAGAAGGCATTGTTCTCGGTGGAACCTCAGGGCAGCCCCCAGGCCACACCGACCAGGCCCTGCAACGCACAGCTGGGCGCCTGCTGTCCCCAGCACCCTGATGGAGGAACGGTCGCCAGCAGGCGACAAAGGCGGCCTGAGAGCTGAGAGCAGAGCTCTCCTGTCTGAGGACGGAGCTGGGCCCCCTCCCGCTGCAGGAAGCAGAGCCCCTACCCTCAGGCTTGAGGTCATCCAAGGAGGAAGCTAGGGGAGGACCTGCACCTCACGCGCACACTCCTGCTGTCTCGCCCCGGCCCAGCCCCAGCTGCACGGAATGGCTGCCTCTCCTGGGGGCCGTTCCAGCGAGGCCGCACCCGAACTTCACGGGGGTGTGGACGTGCGGCATGGCGTTCTGCTCTTTCCCGCACTCTTCCTGCATTTTAAGGGGCCCGTGAAACACATGCATCTTGACCGCCCGGCAAAAACGGTGGGCGTTCTTCCCGCCCCAACACCCATTTCCACAGGGGCAACAAAGCACCCAGGTACATAACAGTGGGGATGGCCACGGTCCTGGGGTAGAGGACAGCTCAGCCCTCCTGCCCTCTCCCCCGGATCAAAACCCGGTTCTCATTCCAACACGACTGCCACACAGCAGCATGTTGGACGGAGCCTCCCTGAGGACGGGCCGGAGGCCGGTGGTGGGGGCCGGCTGGAAATCTCTGGTGAACAAAGTCAGGCATGAATAGATCATAGTGTCTGAATGCGCTGAAATACAGAATATAGGATATGGCGCAGCAGATGACGGCCCCACAGAGGAAGGCGTCCGGCTCCAAGGTGACTGGTGAGGCGCCAAGGGAGCGCACCTGCTTACTCACCGGCCTGCTCCCTGCCGTGGGGCCAGCTCGCACCCAGCCTGGCCTCAGGGACCTGGAGCTGTGATGTGTGGATCAGAGAAGTGCACTCAGCCCAGATCTGCTGCCTCCGCCACTTTCACCCTGGAAACAGGGCGGGGGTGGGGGGGCGCGCAGCACCCGGAGAAGGGAAGGGAACCTGGACAGGGCGATGAGGCCCTGATGCCACCAAGGGCAGGGAGCCTGGGCTGCTCAGGTGGATGCTGCCACTGCGAAAGGCTGGGGGGGGGAGGGCGGCATTCATATGGAAATGACCCAGAAACAAAGTCCCCGCACCTCCTTCCCAGTTTCACACCTATCAGGTTCCCGCCCACTCAGTTCATTAACACACACCTGGGGAAGAAAGTGCTGGAAGGGGCGAAAATGAAGGTGGCGGCCCTCTGCCTTCCCACTCCTGCCCGCTGCACTGAGCCCACGTTCTCCCATCCAGCATAACTACGTGTTCGAAGCGTCCATCTCTCTCAAATCCGTGCTGACCTTGTAAGGAGCAACAACTGTTTCTGCTACCACACAGTTCAAGGGGGAAAAAACGGGGAATCACTCGGGTTGCAGTAATTAACGCTGTTTACTCTCGAAGGGGCTTGGTTTGAAACTGTGTGATTCAATCTGAGAGTCATTTCATTTCCAAGTCTGCCCGGCTTCCTCCGTGAATGCAAATCACGAGGACAAAGCCACCGCGCGCTGGGACTGGACACACACTGCCTACGCCTTATACACGTTTACAGGGGGCCCGACTCTGCCCGGGAGACACAGCCGGGAGATTCGGACAGCTCAGGCCGGGTGTTTTCACCCCAACATTCTCGAGCCCTCTGCCTCCACGAAAACACAGCAGCGGCCCACAAGGGAATCTCTTCAGATGAAATGACCATCAAGGACTGTCACGTGGGGACGGGAGAGGGGTCTCCGAGAAGTGCTGCGGGTTAGGATTCGAGCGTGTCAATTTCAGGGCTGGCGGGGGGCTACGGACCACCACTATCTAGTTCCTGTCACTTTAAACGTGCCCGTCCTGAGTTCACCTCACCTCCACTGACCCCACACCGGGACCTCTGCGGATGACCTTCCGTCGTACAAACCGTCCTGTCCTCTGGTCTCCGTGTGGGGGCCGTGAGGTGCCCGCTGAAACTCATCACCACTCAGTCCGCTCTCTACGTGACAGAGAACGCGGGGCCCCTTTCCAGCCCGTCGTGTGTTAAAATATTCAATTGGAAAATCTGTTTCCTCCATCTCTCTATTGTAGTTACGCAGTTAAGCAACCTCAGCTGTCCAGGAAATACCACCGCAATGAACACATCGCTGGGCAGGGAAGAGCCGGTCGGCGTCCCTGTCCCATCTCACAGGCTGCAGAGGGCCGGGGCGGGGGTGCGCTGCGCTCGGCACCCAGCCCCAGGCGCCCCCGCCGCTGCCTCAGTCACTCATCGCCAGAGTGCAAATCACGGTCTCCTGGCAGCAAGTGAGATGCCTATTCTGCCTCCGCCTCCAGCTGAAATGTGTCGCTTTAAATAAGAAAGGCCAGGTTTAACTTTTAAACTTGGGTTTAGGCTGGCTCTTCCACAATTCCGTTTATGCTCGGAGCAAAATGGAAATGACTTTTAAATTGTACTTTTACCTCTATCTCCGGGGTCTGCTCAGGTCTGCCGCCTTCAGCCAGCTGGGAGAGTTTCCCTCTACCACTAACCCATCCAACAACAAACGGCTGGGACTGACTGGGGAGAAGACCCCGTGACTCCATGCCCTTTTCCTTACGCAGCAGCCAAGGGCTGCCCACACGGCAGCTGGGCCCCACTTTCTTTCCCGAGGAGGAAGCAGGCTCTGAGGCCAGGGCTCGCTAAGGCCACGGGCAGGCACGCGTGTGCCGGGCACGTCTGCCGCCGGCACGGCCGCACTCTCCTCGTCCGCGAGGCGCTCGCTGCCTCCTGCACCCGCCAACCACTGGCGGAAAGACACCGACGCTGTTTCTGCTTGTGCCTGTCCCCAGTCCTGAGCCCTCTCCCCTGAGGGGGCAGGGCTGTATGGGCTGCATCCCCGGGCAGACCCGCCCCCAGCCCCTAGGAGGGTGCTCTTCTCCCAAGGTGTAAGCCACCTTGTCACCCTACAGACATGTGACTAGGTAACTTGCTTAGGACAGCTCCTGGAGGTTGAGGGAACCAACCAGGAGAGTGGGGGGCAGGGGTGGGTCTCAGAGACATAGGAGCCCAGGGGCGGGGGGCTGGGAGGGCAGCACCTCAGGCTATGATGGACGGAGGCTGGAGGGCGACCAGATGGCGGGGTGATGTCCCTGATAAACGCGGGAGGCAGGGCCTGGCCACAGGGGCCAGGCGGGCTGCTCGCTGAGGGACACGCCCCCAGCATGTCCATCAGGAAACTCAGCAGAGCCGTTCCTGCAGCATCAGGAAGGCGGGCCAGTGGGTCCCGCCCAGCCCAGGCCTGCGCTAAAACAAGGGCAAGTCCACCTGCAGTCAGTGTGACCCACAGTGAGCGTCATTCTGTATTTCTCCCCCAATTACACAACCGAGTTCAAAACAGAAAAAAAGGGGGGTGCCCCAACCCTAAGCATCTCATCCACACCAGATGCCGCCCTGCACTGCTGGACGGCCTCCAGTGCCAGGAGGCCTTGGCTTCGGGGGCGTCTTGCCCTTGAATGCCTGCCTGTCTGCAGGCTGCTGTCCGCCCTCTCCAGAGCGAGACAGGACAGAAACACCCATCCACCCATCAACCATGGCGAGCGCCTCAGTTTCTCTGGCTTAGACTCCTAGGAGCATAACTTCCGGGTCAAAGGGCATAAGCCTTTCACCATTTACATTTCCAAAGTGCCTTCCAGAAAGAATGAATGATTCTGACCACCCCCCATCATTACCTTGGAGGCTTCTGTGTTGCCTGCCCCCCCCAACACGGACACACAAGCTCCCTCCAGTAGCAGCCCAGCCCCACACACTGTGGACACAGCAATGCACACCCACAGGTCACTGCCGTCGCCGGTTTGAATCTTTGCTTATTTGATGGCGCCCCGGGTTGACTGGCTCAGGTCCACTTACCTATGGGAATCTCTCGTTTTTGTACCTGTCTGTGCAGCTTTTTAGACATCAGGAGTAGCCCCGTGTCTGCACTGTGCACTACCCATATGGTTTCTTGTCAACCAGGGACTGGGCATATCAAAAATTAAAAGTTTTAAAACAAGCGGTGATGGGGCTTTTTGGAGCCCAGTTTTCTGAATGGGCCCGCGTCTCTCTGCTGGTTAGCATGACCCCATCGTGGGGTCCCTGTCTAGGCCCCAGACAAGCGGTGTCTCTGTGGGGGCTGGCCCTTCACACTGCGACAGTCAGAGGCTGGAGTTCTTCGGAGGCACCTGCCAGCTCTTCCCACAGCCTTTCCTTTCCCGAGTCCTTCCCGACTTCTCACTGCCGTCGAAGCTAAGCTCACACGGCCTCAATGCGTGGAAACCACGCCTGTTCCATCCTGAAGGCCAGCGCCTTCGTCCAGGCAGAGCCGGCTGTGCCCTCTTTGCCAGCGATTCTTCAGGGCAGGAGGGTGGCGGGCAAGCTCATCGGCAAGAACTCCAGGACTTTCCAAGGCCACTGTGCACCACAGCCCGAGTGCACAGGGCTTCCTGTCCTTTCCTTTCTGCCGTGTCCCCAGTGTCCAGGACAGCCATGGAAAACAGCTACCAGGCAACGTGATGGATGGGTGATGGGTAGGTAGATGGGTGGATGATTAGGTGGAGGGGTGGGTGGGTGGGTGGACACATGGATGGGTGGGTGGACACATGGATGGGTGGGTGGACACAGGGATGGGGAGATGGACACAGGGATGGGTGGATGGACACAGGGATGGGGAGATGGACACATGGATGGGTGGGTGGACACAAGGATGGGGAGATGAACACATGGATGGGGAGATGGCGGGATGGGGAGATAAGGGAGGAAGGGAGGGAAAGCAGGAGCGAGGGAGTCAAAGAACTCACAAACACACCCAGCACCCAGAGCTGAAAAGGGCTCCCTCATATCTCTTCACTCCCCTCGGAACTGACCAATGCTTATTTTCATCTTCCCATCAAAGCTCACCCTGTAATCAAGACGACATTTCTCCTGCTGCCCATCAGCATGGTCATCCAGTCTGATTCACTGAGTTCCGTTGCCTCGGAAACTCCATAAATTAACCAGAGATGGAAATTAAAAAGCCGCTCCTTTGATGTCAAAGGCTCTCCAGAGTAAATAAGAAGAGAAGCCACTCCATGATCTAATAATGGAAGAGCCGAAGTATTCCTAATCGATTTCATTTTCATCAACTCCACGACACCTGGGCACAGCCCCGGCCCTGCTGTGAGCGGCACCTGCCGCCCTGCACGCCGTGCCCCACGGCACCTCACAGTCACCGGCCTCCGGGCCAGCAGCACCGGCGCAGCTGCGGCTCGGGTGTCGAGGACACAGACACTCCCGCCTCACCCCAGACCCACTGAGTCCAAGTCTCCGGAAGCTTCCAGAGGCACCTCTGCAGCAGCATGCACAGCTCTAGGGGACAGAGAGTCGGTGTGCGTTCTGACATTTGCATGTAATAGTTACATTTAAGCACTTTTCTTGAATATCTTCACACTGATTTAGTAAAAAAGCCCAATGTCCTCTTTTCTCCCCACCCTTTCTATTTCCCCCAATTTTGGGAAGAACAGTGCACTGTTTAAAAAAAAAAAATCATTGAAGAAACATTTTAAGAAGATGGACACAAATGTGAGAGGCTGTGAGAGTGTAACAGAGCCGATGATGGAATCACTGAAAAATCACAACCTTCTGGTTGTAGAGGCAGCACTGCACCCAAACGTCACCGAGACCTGCTCTGTATAGAAAACAAACCTCTCTCCAGGCCACCTCCCTGGGTCGGAGAAGGCTGGCAGTCCCTCGCCAACGGGGTCCTCGGGCAGGCTCTCCGCCCGTGACCACGCCCTCCGCCCACGGCCACGCCCTCTGCCCGTGACCACGCTCCGCTCCACCCAGAGCCACCACCAGCCCTAACGCGCAATACGACTAAATTCCAAGGCCTATCGAGTTCGGGATTCGAAATAAGCCTTCTAGAAATGTCTAAGCACCTGCCTCGGGGGCCTTCCCAGAAGTCACCCTGTCCTGTGTCCTCCAAAATCCAATCAGAGGAGACGCTGTCGGGGCCTCAGGTCAGCAGGGCGGCCACAGCTGGCATCAAGTCAGGACCATCGACGCTGGCCAGATGCTCAGAACACTGCAGGTGCACAAGATGGCACATGGAGTCCCTGGCAACTTCTGGAGGTGGGTTCCATTATTCCTTTTCCCAAATGAGGGCTAGAGGCTTACAGGGGTGGAGGGTGGCAGAAATCTGGACCCAGGCCAGGCCGACTCCCAAACCCCTGATCCTGACCTGAGAGGCAGAGACGCGGGTGGAGGACGGGGGCTGCTCTGAGCAGGGCTGCCTGACCCAGACCACGCATCCTGGCCGGCTCATGGCTCCAGCGTAGAGCGAGGGAGGGGCCTGCTTCTCACAGCCCACACTCCTGCCTGCCTGTGGCTGCAGCTCTGTGGCCCTTGTGGCCCTCACCGTGACAGCGGTGTGATCCTGGAGAGCAGGAGGCACTTTGCAAGCTGGGGCAGAACTCCATGCACAAGGAGAACCCTCTTCCCACGGAAAGACCACCCAGAGGGAAAAGGAAGCTCGCCTGGACCTCAGGGACTCTTCATTGAGGCATGTTCACCAGAGGTAGTGTGAGGTTGTCCTCTGTGCACTCATCACGGACCCTTGCTGCACGGTCCCGTGTGACGACGGATGGAGCCGGCCTGTGGATGACCCATCAGTGGCCCTGATGCAGGGACAGGGCCTTGTCATCCTCAGGACCCTCACTCACCCAGAGCGGAGCCAGAAGAAAGAGAAGAAACCCCAGACGCTGCCTGACGGGTGTGTGGGGGCGGGGAGCTGAGCTGGAAGCCACTAGAACATGGAGGGATGGGAGTGGCGACACTGTGCAGACACCAGGAAGGGACGGGAGCGGTGACACTGTGCAGACACAAGGACGCACCGCTGAGAGCCGAAGCCTTCTTGGCAGCAGCCCGCAATGCTGCGCCACCTTCTAAGGGGCTGGGGCCCCTCGAGAGAAGTCACCTGTGCTGGTGTGGGTCACCCCAGGAGTCCCCAAACCTTCTCTTCTGATTGTGTTGGGGCAGGGGGGAGGGGCGGCGTGTTAGGGAAAAAGTTAACGTTTTCTGAGATGGCGACAATGTGCTCTAACCAGCCTGACACGGGGTGAGTGGCAGTGTTGGCCAAGATCCAGACCAGGAGGGGGCTCCAGGCTCCACCGGGCCCCTCCCACTGGTCAGCCACAGGCCTGGACAAGAGCAAAGGATGAGCTCAGACCAGAGCCACTACAGAAGTTCATCCCAGGACCATGGTCCTACCCTGTTGACATTGGGGTTTCTTTTTCAGGAACCCCTCAACTAGAATGTCACCCCTCAACTGGAAACATCTGCAAGGCCCGCTTAGAGGCCTCGGTCAGGGCGGAGACAGGAGAACACATTCTCTGTGCTCAGCATGTCACTGAAATACTCTAAAGGCAGGGCGGACAATGACCAATTGTCATGATGATAATTACAGAACTCATTTGCATGCAGTTGTGACCCAACACTTCACTGGCAGCTTAGGAAAGCAAACAAAAGGCTGCCCCTTGGGTGACAGGGCAGCAATCCTTGTCAGGACACAAGCCCTGGGGACTTTCCCACCGAGAATGAACTTGTTCAGCTAACCTCCTTCCCATGGGTGCCTCTCTCGTGAGCAACTCTGAAAGGGTGCAAGCCCGCCCTCACTTTCTGCGCAGTGAGGTGCTTTGTAACCCCCTACTTTCTGCGCAGTGAGTTACTTTGTGGCCCCTCACTTTCTGCGCAGTGAGGTACTTTGTAACCCCTCAGTTTCAGCGCAGTGAGTTACTTTGTGGCCCCTCATTTTCTGCGCAGTGAAGTACTTTGTAACCCCTCAGTTTCTGCGCAGTGAGTTACTTTGTGGCCCCTTTCTGCGCAGTGAAGTACTTTGTAACCCCTCAGTTTCTGCACAGTTACTTTGTGGCCCCTCACTTTCTGTGCAGTGAGGTACTTTGTAACCCCTCACTTTCTGCACAGTGAGGTACTTTGCAGGCCTGATGCCGTGCTGCTGGTTTGCGGCAGTACACAGGCCTGGGACTCAGAGCCTCCCCCACCATTGCTGCTGCCCATTGCACTTCAGTGTGCTCTGCCACGGTCATTCCTGAAAGACAGCAATGCTGAAACACTACCAAAAATGCATCTATGCCCTGGCCTATGTAGCTCAGCTGGTTGGAGTGTCGTCTCATATACCAAAAGGTCGCAGGTTCGATTCCTGGTCAGGGCACATGTCTAGATTGCGGGTTCGATCCCCAGTTGGGGCACATGCAGGAGGCAACCAATAGATGTTTTTCTCTTACATCAATGTTTCTCTCTCTCTTGCTTCCTCTTCTCGAATGAGAATAAAAAAATAAACCTTTAAAAAATATTTCTATAAAAGTTAATAATGGGAGTTCTTAATCGACAGACCACAGCGAACCCAGACGGGATGCCACCACAGTCCGTGGCGCCACATTCTGTGATGTCCCCAACCTCCCCAGGTCGTCTCGAGTCTGTGGGTCTGAGTCCCCTCCGCCTCCCGCTCACCCACACGGCCGTCTGCACAGCCCCCTCCACGTGAGGAGGCTGCAGCTGGTCTCCAGCTCCGGGCGGTTAAGGCTCTGCAGGCAGGCTGTTTATTCCAGAGCAGAGAAGGATGAAGGGCTACTCCCAGACACACGGGGGCTGCTCTGTGGTTTCCGGGTGCAGGCTCCTTGGAAACGTCAGTGTATGTAGGAGCATGGACGAGAGAGAAACATCAACAAAGCATTCCTCGAGAACTCCCCACGGGGACACACAGATCCGTGAACACACCACGCGACATGGGAATGGGAACGAGAACCACTGGCAACGTGCTCCGTTCCCTCCGCCCACTTCTCCTCGCTATTATCTAATCAGGAAGAAATCTAACTGTCCCTCCACGCTTTCTTCCCCCACCCTCTCATCTTGCCTCCAAGGATTCCATCCGGTACTCGCCACCCACCTGCAGCGGAAGCTGCTCAAATAATCCTATGACACTGGCGAGTGTGACCTTCCGGGGCTCAGCACGCTCCCCACCTGCTTTGCAATACGGCCCCCCTTTTGCAGCTGGGGTGCCACCTCCCTTCTCATCCCAGACCTCCACCGGCACCAGGCAAGGTCCGCATACACCACGGGCTCTGCCGGCGGCTGCTTTGGATTAGCAATCAGTCTTCTCCCAGAGGAAGATCACAGGACGCAGATAAACCGACGTGCCTGCTGACGCAGACACCGGGATTTATTAGGAGACAGCCTAATGGGAATTTAAGTCCATTTGTACAAAGTCTGTTTCCAAGTTACGTCTCAACACGGAGCAGCTCAGTGTCTGGCTTCACAGAAATGGATACGGGGCTAGGCCTGGCTGAGGGGCCTGAGAGCCGGGCCCGCTGGACCCCTGCGGGCAGACCAGGTGATCGCTGTCCCTCAGCAGCGCCTCATGGGCAGACGTCGCTTCGTGCTGACAGAGAGGGTTTTCTGGGTTCTTCCTCCCCTCCCGGTCACGCAGGCCACTCCACCCTGACAAAACTGGAAGAAAACGCAGGAAGCTCTTCAATGCCCTTTACACGTTCTGAGAACCCCGGTGCCCGTGGCGCCCCATCCCTGGGCCTCGGTTTCCTCCTCTGCAGCAGGAGGGCAGAGGGAAGGGACGGTGGCTCCAGTCTGGTCCGACACCGCGTCCTCCTCTGTCCCCGAGGGAATCTGCTGGGGAGCTGACACTAGTCCACACGTCATATCACGTTTCTTTCTTCTAAAAGCAAGCGTGTGCCTGCACTTCCACCACGTGTGACTTCTGGAAGTGCAGGACCCTGGCGGCTGAAGCGCCTGCGGTGAGAGCCCGCCCGCCTTCCAGGGCAGGCCTGTGCTTGGACAGCTGGGCCCTGTGCACGCCTCCGCCGCCAGCTGCGGGGACACATGGAGGGTGAGAAGGACAGGTCCAGGCGTGCCCACTGCAGTCTTGGCGAGCCTGAGACCACATCCCCATCCAGATGCCCTGGCTGTGGGGACAGTCCCTGCAGATAAAGGCAGAGGCTCCTTAGGAACACAAGAACAGGTTTCCTGGGCCAGTCAACTTGAGAAGTCATGGCCCTGAGGTCCAGGGAGCCCACCTCGGGCTTCTCTGTAAACCCTCCCCACCGATGCCCCCCAGGGAGAAGACACGGGCACACTCACAGGAAATCGTACATGCAGGAGCTGCCAGGCCTCAGGAGCCAAATCCCCAGGGCAAGGAAGGCCCAGCTGGGAGGGGAGAGGCGCTCAGCAATGGAACACGTTGGGAGGACCCCAGGAACAAATATGGAGCCGCAGGAACGGCCCCTGCAGGCACGCATGCGGGGGCCTCACGCCGTGTGAAAAGGCGTGGTGCAGGGAGAGGGCTCTCAAAGGCGGAGGAGACGGCGGAGGTGGGGGTCTCGTGCCGCCGCAAGCTGACGGCCGTGGAGGGGGACAGCGGTGGCCGTGGAGGGGGACGGCGGTGCAACGGAGGCTGATGCTGATTTCTCAGGAGCGGCGCAGTGCGGAAGGGACTGGGAAAGGGGCACGGGGACAGCATCGGGCTGGTGAAAGGAGGCCTGGCGAGTCATTCTTTAATGAATATCGCCCACAGTGTGGTAACAGTGTATCACTGCAGCAATAACGTTTGGGAAACAAATGTGCATCTCTTACATTTAAAAGGCAACGCCCCTGAAAGCAGGAGGGAGAAAGGCAAAGCCTGTGGATGAAGACAGAGCAGGAGGAGGTTTCAAGGGAGACGCAGCCCGGTGGCCGGCACGGAGCCCCGGAGAAAGTGCCGCAAGCGCTTGGGGCTCCAACTTTTTGACATTTACCAAAGTGCTGTTTCCACTGCTGCCTAGGAGTGCGCGCGCGCACACGCACACATGCACACACCACGTGCGCACACACCTCACACCATCACGCACAAGAGCACAGCATTTGTTTCCAGATGACGAGATTCCCTAAAAACACAACCAGGGCATATTGACGATAAAAACAGAATTCCACAATTTGGGGGCAAACACATATGCCTGTATAGTTTCATTTGCCTGAACTGTAAAGTTAAAGGGTTCGTCTTTTGTGTTTGTTTGAAATTCAAACTTCGCATCACACGCTGTCCCAGGGGAGGTGCAGGTCTGCCTGACCTCACACCCGCGCCGGCTGGGGGCGAGAGCGTGCGGTTGGGGGCATTTACGGAAAACACCCTCCATCTCGACCTGCCGTACGGGAAGGAGGAACACGGAGGCGCTGGTCGGGGACAGTGTGACTAGGTGAGAAAACACCCGCCACTAGGCAGGCAGGCAGGCAGGCAGTGGCTTCACCCAAACAGATCAGGACTACTCTGCACTCTCTCCCACTCCGCCCCACTTCCCGCAGCCCTAGGGGGGGAAGGACAGACCTGCCTCCCGCCTCACCCCACCAGGCCAGCCTGCCAGCCTGAAGTTCAAAGGGTTTGCCTGCCGGCATTCTTGAGAACCTGTCCCCAGACACTCTCGAGAGATGACAGGGGACTAAAAACAGGGCAGGTGGGAGCGGGCTGACACACGGGGTAAGCTGCCCGCCCATCCCGGCGCCGCCGCTGTCATTCGCTGCGATGCAGCGTACACGCAGAGCAGGCTGTTTGCGCACCGGGCGGCCACGAGCCCCTGGAAGCGCGCACCCCACTGGCCTCTCATAGAGCCTAGCCCGTTGCCCGCCAGTGGAGAATGGGACCAACGGAGCATTGGGGTTTCCCTGCCTCTCAGTCCTGAGAGGGGGACTCGGGATTCAGCGGTGACAGTTCATTCCTCTTCCTGAAACAGTCCTCTGCCCCCAAAGGACCGGCCTCGAGGGACCCGACCACACCTCCCCTCCTGGCCTAAGGCCACACTGGCCATTAGGAGTCATTTTCCTTTTGAACTGCGCAGTAAGCCAGCCAGACTCTCGTGAGATGGGCCGGCTTGAACCAGACAGAGGTGGGACAGGTTCCAGTATCCCAGACTCCCACAGCATGACATCCATGTCACCGGGGGACCCTGACCACCCTGGGCCTCCACAACCAGCTTCCTGGGATCAGGGGTGATGGCGCTGGTGACCGGGGAGGGAGGGGTGAAGTGCTGCGAGCAGAGAGATGTGTGCAGACTGGGCAGGAGGGGGTTGCCCGCTTCCTACGGGACCCCAGAGCCAGCGGGCAGCCGCTAGGAAAACCGGGGATGCTCTGAGCAGCTGAGGGCCCCTGAACCTACCATCGGCCATCCCAGCTATAAAGGCGCCAGCTTCCCAGGAGGGACTCTGTCTAGCCCTGAGGACACGCTCAGTTCCTGGACCCCTCAAGGCCGCACCAGTCATCCAAAGGCAAAGTCCTGGAACAGTGGAACCTGCCTGCAAAGTGTTTTCGCAGCTCTGAGGAGCAGAAATGGTGGCCAGGTGACACAGGGCAGGACGCACTGCCTTGGGTTGACAGGGAGAGAGCCGTGGCGGGTCGGGCTCTGCTGTTTCTGAGAGAGACAGAGGCTCCCTGTGTCCTTCCTCCAACAGAAAGGCACCCCCTGGACACCTCCAGAAACCCAGAGGACAGCCTGGCCCGTGAGGTCTGGGGGAAAGTCCCGCCCACGTGAGATCGTCCCACGATGCCCCCACGTCTGCCTAAGAGCTCGCTGAGCACCACCCAGCAGCCCCTGACAACAGCTCCAATGAAGAAATAAACTCCCTCTCAGCCTCCTCTTCCTCCGCCCATGCTTGAAACCCGGGGGTCCCCAGAGCCCTGACCCAGGCTGCCTTCTCCAGCCACACAACCACCCAAAGCTTGCTTCCTGTCACGTGGCTGCCCCGACTCAGATGGGAGCTCGGTGGCCCCCGGTCCAGCAGCCCTCCAAACAACCCCACTCAAGGGTCCCACGGGAATGCTGACCTCCACTGCGGCACAGCCCGAGGGGAGCTCACCCCGCCCCCAACCGGCATGCCACCGTTAGTCATCGTCAGTCCCCGCCCGCCTCCCCCTCAGGTCTCCGCAGCATCTGGCCCGTCTCCACCCCACGCCACCAGCTCAGGCCAGTGGGTGGTTCTCAAGGGGCCACTGTGCCCCAGAGGGGACACCTCATCTGAGCTGCCTAGAGACCTCCTTGGCTGTCACTAATGGCACGGGGTCACTGCGGGCATCTGATGGGCCCCGAGGCCAGGAGGGCTGCTCAGCACCCCATAATGCACAGGACAGGCCCCCCAAACACAGCACTGCCCAGCCGAGAGGGCCGGGAGCGCTGACGTTGAAACGCCCTGCCGCAGGCTTGCACCGTCCCTCTCCCGGATCGCTGCCCACCCCCCGCGGGCCTCCCCTCTCCCGGCCTGGCTCTCAGGCCTGCGTCCTGCAGGGAAGAGGGGTGCCCAGCGGACCCAGGACGCGCGGCCGCCCAGTGTGCCCCGCAGAGCGACGCGGAGGCCTGTGCTCTCCCGCTCGCAGGCGGTGTGGACC
>PVJI01029691.1:0-14988 GCA_004026765.1 Micronycteris hirsuta
AAAAAAAAAACAACTGCTGGCCAGGTACAAAGGGCCACGGACCATGGGAATCTCTCCCCTGGCCAGAGGCAGCCTCTGGCAGCTGCCTGAACTCCTGGGTGGTCAGAGAGCTGATGGAAGACCTTCCCCTCACCCGATCCCGCTGGTCCGAGATCAGAGCCAACTGAGAACTCGGAAGTCAGCGGAGTGGAATTCAAAATGGCACCTTCTGTTGCTTAACAGCAGAGGCAGCTGGTGGTCAAGCAATACTCTTTCTCTCTTCCCTCCATGCCCTTATTTCATGCAGACGACTCCCTCTCTTAACAGGCGGCATTGTCTGGTCTCCCTGGCAGCCAGGACGGATCAAATCTCCAGGTGCTGGCCAAGAAGATAGAAACCAAATGCTGTGTCAGGCCTTCATGGCGGTCATGTGAGGAGGGGTGGACTCAGCTGGGATCGACCCCCCTTCCGTCCTTCCTTCTGCCTCCTGCTGCCAGGCTGGGACGCGGAGGCAAAGGCTAGAACTCCGGCAGTGGCCTCGGGCTGGGAGTTTGGGGAGCAGGCTGCGCCAGGAGGGCTGAGGAAGAAGGGGGTCGGTGCAGAGCCTTGGCCTCACGGGGTCATGTGGGTCCTTGCCGCCCGCTCTTTGCTGCACACCCGTTAGTGATTTATCACACAGCCGGGGGTGGGGACAGGAAAGAACCAGGCAGGACGGTTCCGGGGCCCTGGGCTGTCTGCAGGAGGCCCCTGGGTCCCCTGACTTCTTCTGTAATGTGGATCTCATGAGGCCGCTTCCCCAACTTGAATCCCCAGTGGCCTTTCACAAGGTCAAGTTCCAGCTCCTTGGCAAGGCAGAGTGCCAGGTGCTCTTGGACATCTCCACGGGCACTCACCCACCTCCCGGCCTCACCTCCAGCTACTCCAGCTGTGCAGACCTGCTGGGGCCCCCCGCACCCACTCCCCACTTCTCATCATGCTCTGCTCATGCTACCCTATGCTCCTGGTTGCCCTTCATTCTTTCCATGGCCAACACACCTCAGCCTGCAAGATGAAGCTCAGGTGTTGCCTCTTCCAGGAAGGCTTCCTGGTTCCCACGTCCCGCCCTCTGCCCCTGACACTCTCCTGCCCCTGCCCCTGTCCTGAGGCTGATGGAGTGCTCCTGTGTGTTCTCCCTGAAGGACGAATGGTGGACACTTGAGTCTTGCAATTACCCCCAGTCCCGTTTTGCCTTGGCTGCTGGGATGCTCAAGGGCCCGTTGTAGGCCTCCAGTCTCACCTTCCTCTGGCTGAACCCCAGTCCCTCACTTGCCCCTCCCCGCATTTCCTCATCTCCTCCTTTTCTCTTGCTGTAGCGCAGGCGCGCGTGGCAGACACCATGCCCAGTCCTCCTGTGGGGAACGAGACAAAGCACAAAAATAAGTGAATAGAAATGATAAAAATCTACCAACTTCTATGAATCTAATTACATAACTAATAGGAGCAATACATTTCTCCTGAGAGGCAAGGAGATGGTGTGCCTCCTCCTCACGGAATGTAAAATGTTGTTGGTATTTAAAGGAAATGAAAAATAAATTCTTCTGGCCTCTCCCTACCGTCCACTTCCTGCTGAGATTCCTCTTAAGTAACTTAGGAATCTATCAGAAAATTGAAAACGAGATTGCATCACTCACCCACAGCTTCCCAGCTCATTAGCAGAGCCAGGAAATTCAAGGCAGCTTTGCCTCCCTCCAAACCCCGAGCCTGTTTTGGTCACATTCAAGGACCGTCTACGTTGTCTTAGGTCCATTGCTGCTGTAACCAATTGTCACACACTCAGTGGCTTAGCCCATCCCAGATTTATTATCGGAAGGTTCTGTGGGGTGGACATTCAGTTCAAGTCTCACTGTGCTGAAGCCAGGTATTGGCAGGGCTGTGCCCCTCTGTGGGGGCTCCAGGGGAGAATCCCTTTGTGGCCTTTTCCAGCCTTTGGGGGCCACATTCCTTGACTCACGGCCCCTTCCTCCACCTTCAAAGCGTGTCCCTGCTCTGTCCTCATGCCTCCTCTCCCTGACCTTGACTCTCTTGCCTCCCTCTGACAAGGACCCTTGTGCTTGCAGTGGGTTCAGCTGGATAGTGCAGGATAATCTCCCATCCCCGGGTCTCAGCCACAACTGCAGAGTCTCTGTGGCCATGGCGGGTAACGCGGTCACAGGTTCTGGAGGTCAGGGTGTGGACACACGTGGGGGGCATCGTCCTACCACAGCCGGTGTCCCCCCAAAGCAGACCCTCAGATAAGGACTTAGGTGCAGATACGCAGGTTTTCCGATACATCATTTCATCTGACGTCATTTTGTGACGACGCCGATGAGATGCTGTAGGGACTTAGCTCCTGTCTGCATCAATCAGCCTGTGCGAAAATTGGTTTCCTTACGCATCGTTTTGCTTAAAGTCACAGAACCTACAGATGACATTGTGAGGACTCACTAGTTCATTTGGAGGTGACCCGGAAACACATGAGGGAAAGCGGAAGTGACCTTAGGGAGGGAGGAAGGCCAAGAGAGGGCATGGATGGGCAGCCCCACTGGGGGCGTCTGGGGGTCAGCCCCACTGGGTGCCTCCCAGAAACTGGGGGAAACACGCCTCTGATCTTCATACCCGATTCTACCCACCAAGTGCCAGCCCTCACTGGGCACGCGTTAGGGAGGCATCCACAGGATCCCCCATGACCCTCAGTGGCCCAGGAGCAGCGGATAGGGCACTGGCGCTCTCTGTGTTTATGGGGTTTGCAGTGGGGAGCTGAGCCTGGAGAGGTTCCGTGACTTCACTGCTGAAAGGTACTGAAAGGTGGGGGGAGGTGAGAGGCATGGGAGCCACCGGTCCACGTGGAGAGGGGGCGGAGCCAGCCCCCTGAACAGACCACCCCACCTGCCCCATCCCTGCCATCCCACCTGCCCCGTCCCTGCCACACCCACCCCATGACTTTAGGTGGAAGAAGGAGGGTTCCTTCCAAGGCAGAAGAGGCACATCCTTCCTCAAGCATGTTGACCCAGAGGTGGTTGTCATCCTTGAGAGGCAGATGCCAGTGGTTGGGACATGTGGTCCATCAGGAGCAGGACGGGAGTTCAGAGGGGAGCCAGACCAGAGGCCTGCAACCCCAGATGTGCCACGTGCCTGCCTGTGTCTCGGGCAAGTCAGCATCTCGGAGGGGCGGGTCCCTCAGGGGTCAGGGGGACATGAGCCCAGCCCTCAGAGTCACCAGTGTGTAGGCCACTGTCCCCGTGCCCAGCACAGCACTGGCCCGCAGGGATGAGCTCGCCTCCCTTCCGCCTGGCTGTGGTGTGACCCTCCTTTATCACACCGCGCTGGCCGATCCCGCCACCCCCTCTTCCCTACCTTCTTGGCTGCTTGCAATTTTAATGAAACTGAGCAAATTACTGTTGTGTTGTGAAAGCCCTGGAAATGGCACCAGAAAAGGGGCTCCGTGACTGTCCCCCACTAACTCATTTCCTCGTAGCTCTGTGCTCAAGGCCGCGTTTTCCTCTTGGAGAGAGAGGGAGGCTGGGCTCTGGTGCCTGCACCCTCCCCATCCCCCCAGGATGGCCCGATCTCTTCTGTAAAGCATCTATTTACAAAGCAGGTCACAAACAGAGCACAGCCATCTAAAAATAGAAAGTCATTACCGAGCTGACAAGTGTCTGCTCTGGCCCCGGGAGCTGTGAGGTGCTTGTTTTCCTCTTTTTCCCCTTTCTGCTTCTCTGCACTCCAGCCCCATCCCCCACCCCGGCACCCTTCCCTCAGGAGGAGAGGGGGCTTCAGGGCAAGCAGCCCCAGCGCAGGCTCCTGCAGGGACCTGGGCCAGCTATGCCCCGGATTCCCTGTGATTCTTTGAACAAAATCTCCTGGGCTGGTGCCATCATCCCAGTTTGTTGACAAGGAAACAGGCTCCATGAGTCACGGGACTGTCCCCAAAACGCGAAGCCAGGGGGTGGTGGAGCTGAGACGGGTGTGGGTCTGATCCAAGAGCTTGTCCACTGCACCCCACATGACACTCACATCATGTCCCTAACAGGTGTCATACCCAGACACATGTCACGTGTCCTGACCTCTTTTTTTTAACTATATTTTATTGATTATGCTGTTACAGTTGCCCCACTTCCCCCCTTTTTTCCCCCCACCCCCTTACCCCCCTTTTCCCTCCCTTTAGTTTTGTCCATAGGTCCTACACATAAGTCCTTCTGCTCCTGTACTTCCTATACTATTCTAACCTCCCCCTGTCTGTTGTCTACTTCCCATTTATGCTACTTGTTCTGTGCCCCATTCCCACCCTCTGACCTCTTGAAGAGACACATCTCCCTGTCCCTCTCTCAGGAAGCCTGGGCCCCCAGGAGAGCTGTCCCAGGTGACTCTGCCACCTGGCGCAGCACCAAGCTGCTCGCCTCTGCAGCTGTGGCCCTGCCTTTACTGTGGTGACAGCCCGGGGAGGTGGCCATCCGGAAAATGCTGTGTGGTCTGTGTGGTGTGCCTGGTGCAGCAGGGACCCCAATCCTGACTCCTCCCTTCATGGCACCCCCTCCTCCCAGCCTCTTCCCCGTCTGCCCGGTAACCACCACCTGGCCCTGAGGGCCCACTGTGTTCTAGAAACACCCCACCGTGTGTGTAGGCACTACAAACAAAGACTCGGCCTCCCCTGGGATAGTCTGGCCGGGGTTGGTCGGTGCCACACATGGGCTTCTGACTCTGCATTCTCGCTGCCGTCCCTTTGGGGGTCCAGGCCCAGCAGGGCCCTCTCTGCGATGAGCCTCTTCGCTTGAGATGGTACCCCCCACACATGCTGGGGCCGGCCTCCAAGGTGGGCCACGAGACCCCTGCCTCATGGTTGTCAAGCTTTGTGGGGTCCCCTCGCACACTGCACTGGGGTCATGTGTTTGACCAGCCACGGTGGAGGGAGTGATGTTGTTTCTGAAATGAGGGTAGATACAGTCTGTGGCTTTGTTTTGTGTTTGTGCACACCCGTGAACTCTCCCTCTTGTGCCACTTGCTGTGGGGGCGGCCAGTGGCCAGTGAGGACGCCAGCAGCCCAGGGAGACCTCTGCCGACAGCCCCGAGAGTGGATCTGGACGCTCCTGCCCAGTCGAGCTGAGAGGACCACAGCTCCGGCCAACAGTTCGCACCCTCGTGAGACACTCAGAGCCAGAAAGCATCCCAGATCCTCCTGCCAGGACATGTATGATGTTGTAACGCCTGTTGTTTTAAACTGGGGGTCCGGGAGGGTCTGTTACGCGGCACCTGGTAACTGATACACCGAGGCATCCAGTCCAGTTCGCTGTGCTGTCATCTCCATGGGCCAAGGTCAGGGCCAGTTTGGAGGCAGAGCACATGGCGGCAAGGACAGAGCAAGGGGACAGCCATCTGGGGCAGGCTGCATGGGACGGGCCGACCCGGATGCTTAGGTGCTAAGGGCGGCAGTAGGTGGGCACGGAACTGGGCCTCAGGGAAGGGTCAGCAGTGGATGGAGAACTACAAGTCACACTGAGCAGGGACACGCCCCAGGAGCTGCTGGCTTCTGCACAAAAGCAGTGTTTTGCCAGCGCTTCTGATCGATCGCTGCAAACGCACTGGCCTGGGTCACCTCACAGACTCTGGTCGCCCCAACGGGCAGGGACCTCAGGGTACCAGAGAGTAGGGAAGCTCTGGCAGGATAGCAACCAACTCCAAGATGATGTCTCTTTAAGAAGCTGGCTTTGGGGTCTCATACAGTCAAGTATACACTGGGAAAGCCGTGGCTGTTACTTTTATAGCCACAGAAGTCGTCCGGGTCTTTGTAATGAAAGGCAGACCAGTC
Organism: Micronycteris hirsuta; assembly: GCA_004026765.1. Lineage (NCBI taxonomy): Eukaryota > Metazoa > Chordata > Mammalia > Chiroptera > Phyllostomidae > Micronycteris > Micronycteris hirsuta. Next base: position 5,801 of record PVJI01029691.1, read on the forward strand.
ACTTCAGCCCGCTCTGCTGCTGCTAACAAGCCAGGCTGTCAGATGGAGCCCAGCGGCCGGAGGGAAGGGAAGTCGCATTTCTAAAGACTCCTGTCCACTGCCCTGGGCTGAGCGACTCCCCCTACTCCCTCTTCCCCAAACCGAGGGGCTGCCGCGCAGACATGCTGAGCGCTGGCCGAGGGTCTAGCCCGGGGCTGAGCAGGTCAGACAGATGCCTGAGGGAGTCCGTCCTGCAGGCCAGCAACACCAGCGCAGGGGCAGGGGGTGTCCAGGGGATGATGCCCACGGCACTGCTTTGTCCCGGGCTCTGTCTGCAGTAGGTGGAATGAGGCTCAGCCCCTGAGTCTCTGCAAGCAAGTTTAAAGGGGTCAGGAACACAGGCCCATTTCAGGTAGCGAGAGTGGGATGGAGAAGGGGACAAATTGACAAGGCGGAGTCACAAGTTGCAATGGATGGGATTTTACTTGCAGGCTTATGACTTAGGAGGTGAAAAGGCTGCAAGAAAAGAGGGCGCTCAAGTTCTTTTCCATTGACAACAACCTGGAATATGTTCTAGAAGTCCTGCTGGTTTCCAGTCAGCTCCCAACAGGAGGGCGCACAGAGCTGACCTCAGATGCTGGGCTCACACCCGCCCCCCCCTCCCACCAGCTCAGGGCAAGGCCTCCTGCTCTCTCCAGGGCGGCCTCCCAACCTGCATTTCTTTGTTGTTGTTTTTATTGGTTTTGGGTGGGCTTTAACATTTCTTTTAAAATTTTTATTGACTTTACTGTTGGTGAATAACATTATATAGGTTTCCGGTGTACAATTCTGTAACACGTCACCCGTACGGTGTGTTGCGTGTCCGACCTGCACTTCTGAGATGGAGGCGTGCGTGCGGGACAGACAGAAAGGCAGGACCCAGAGCCGCGTGTGGGAGGAGGAACGCATGCTCTCGGATGCGCCGCAGAGGGCGAGGAAGAGCAAGCCTGGCAGCAGCTGTACTGCGGTTAACATGACGCTCCGCCGCCACACAAGCTCTCGAGGGGACGCCTTGAGCAACCGTGTCTTTGAGGTGAGAATGTGACAATGTAACAACACACAACTGTTCCTGAAATTCCAAGGCTGGGAAACGTGGGGTGTGAGCTCCTGGCACGGGTGTGAAACCCATTTTCACCCGGGCCACATCAGCCTCGCGGTTGCCTTCAAAGGGCCAAGTATAATTTTAGGACTGTGTGAATGTAACTACTCCTCAACAGTTAAGCGAGAGCTCAGCACTGCTGCAGGGGAGAAACAAGGTGCTGGGCCGGATAAAACAAGGTGGAGGGCCTCGTGGTTGCCACCTGCGACCTAGCAGAAGGAATAAAACACGCCCTCCCGGGGCAGACTGCGCTAACGTCACAATGCTCCGGTACGTGATCAAAAAGGAGTGAGCAGAACAATGAGTGTCCGTGGGACTGTAACCGCTGTTCTGTAGGATGCCCGAGAGGCGTGGGCACGGCCTGCTCTCTGGCCCCGCCCCCGAGCCTCTGCAGGCTGCACAACACTCTCGGCATCACGCTTGCAAAGCTGTCGGTCCGTGGTCAGGACGGATACGTCATTTCCAAATCCGGAAAATGTGTGGCATCTTGACTTCCTGCAGAGAGACGCAGCCGCGCACGGCCCTCACACGGGCAGCGTTCAGAGCTGTGCCGGAATCACCAGACTTTGATTTTCTAGGTTGTGTTCAAGTAGAAGGGATTTGAATGGGCAGCCTTTATTAAGTAATACACAAATCCTTGGTTTTCTGTTTTTATTAGGAGACAACAGATTAAGATTGATTTTATTTCATTTTGCTTTCCAAACTAAAAAAGCATACCATTTTATATAATATTTCACAGAACATAAAATTGTGCAAAAAAAAAAAATTAAGATGATTTCCCAAGTGAATTCATTTACTGACTAGGCACGCTGGTGAGTTGACTAAGCTTAAGCAGTCCACAACGGGAGAAAGGGTCCTGAAAGAGAGGAAAATGAAATATGTTTGTTCACATCAAGAAACTAATATTTAGCTCCGCTGGGAATGGCAGGATGGAGGCAGAGGAATCGGGCAAGGAGCAGCATAATAGAAACGAGGATAGTTTGATAAAACAATGCAAAAGAGAAGAGTAGAAATTAAGGACACGTTTGTGGTCAGTAGGGCAGATAACGACTGGAAGAGTATGACGGCCATCAGAGAGGGCCTCTAATGACATTTACAGGCCTGATCTCAGGCCTCGCCTGGAACGCCCCCCACCGAGACGCGGAGTTCTGGCGGACACACACCGGCACAGTCCTGGCGTTCTCGTCTTCGGGAGAGACCCAACTTTCAGAGATTCCTAACATTGATGTGCCAGATGCACTTGAACCGTGACTTCAAACCCTCAGTGGCCATCAGAAGGGAACAGGCCCATCGCAGCAGAGCTGTGGCCATCCCGACGCTTCCTGCTCACAGCTCCGTCACACACGCTGGCCCCGGGGACCTGTCAACGCCCGCAAGTGCGACCCGGAGCAACTCCGTGCGTGAGGAAGGACCCCGCCTCTTCCTGCCTCTCCCGCCACCATCTCCCTGCGTTCCAGCAACTGCTGACGTGTCCCCAGACCTGTGATGCTGCTTCTGGTCCCATCAACGCTGCCCCGCAGCCACACCTGACGTTTGTCTTCTCCTGCCACACGATTTCGGCCCTGCTCGGAAACCCCATTCGCGTTCCCCCTCCCCTGTGAGCCCCACCGCAGCCACCTGCCCTTCCTCGAGCCTGCAGGTTGCTCACGGCCAGGGAGCCCGGGAGGGGCCTCACGTCACCTGCAGGGAGCAGCACTGTGCCCGGGCAAGTCGGACACGAGCGGCTGTTTTAAAGGTGAGTATTCTAAAAGATAAACACCTAATTCCAACTATCTATTAAGTAGGGTATTTGTTAATCAATGAAAATTTCTTCAATGGTTTGATGACACAATCTGACTTCTGTCTGACACCTGGGGAGTGTCCTGGGGCGGGTGGAGGACACCCTATGTGACGTCAGCTGCAGGGTGGGACTCGGGCGTTCGCTGGTCAGGGCGGTCAGCCAGCACTCTGCTCTCCAGTGAGGTGGGCCAGTGCTCCTGCAGCAGACAGAGGGGCGGCTGCAGAGCCGGCAGGCTCCGCATGGCTGGGAGGGGAACTGCAGGCAGAGACACTGCAGGAAGCGCCTGCTGGGGCCTGGTTCCATCCGAGACCAGGGTCCTCCACGGCAGAGGCTGTCTCCCCTACGCAGAGTGTCCGCCGAGTCTAGCACCGAGCCTCCCGGCAACAGACCGGCCCTCAGAAGCCATCTGCTCATGACAACAGGTTCCAGGAGGGCGAGCGGACCAGGGTGAGCCTGAGGAAGGGTCAGAGTCCCTGTGGGACGCAGCAAGCACCCAGATGTCCTCACTGGGTCTGACAGACCCGCGTGCCTCACTCACGGGCACAGGGGCCCAGCCCACCCTGGGCCAGCCTCTGCGCTGTGCGAGAGACCGCATGCCCCACTCTGCATGGGCGCGTTCACTGTATGGCCATCCGTCGTAGGGAGTGACAAATGCACACAGCGTGCCAGGCCCGACTGTGCGAGGCGGCAGTTTCCCTTCAAGAGAGGACGTTGACATACTTCATGACCTCTACGGGGACAACAGAGTAGTATCTACTGAGAATGCAAGCACGCAATAAATCTGCCCTGCAAACTATTCTACGTGTATGTCTGTGCATGTGTACCACGGCGGACATGCAAGTCTTGCTAGTTGCCAGCACCGTCTTTAATGAACCTGAGATATCGGGAGCAAACTCTCTGTTATGTCCGTCAGCAGCTGGGGAAATTACGGTCCAGTCACATAAATATAATCCAGCCAGTAAAAAGGAGGACCTACAGTGAAAGTAGCAATGAACTATAAGGTAAAACATGGGGGGGGGGTGAAAACTGACTTGTATGTAAAAACAGTAATTAGGATGAAACTATTAAAACTTAGTCTGTGGCCTGCTGATGCACGGATTGCCTCTGGAAAAACTCACACAAAACCAACGCGAGCAGCTGCCTCTGGATGCTGAGGGGCAGGACTGGGAATTAAGACCGGCTTTTCATTGCACCCTTTTGGTTGTATTTGTACCTAGCAAATGTACTGCCTATTAAATATAAGGGCAGATTTTGGTTTTCCGGCAACGTGTTTCTTCCTAAACGGGCCAGTGTTTGCAGAAGTCAGTTTCTTATTTCTGCCGCGGGTGGGCAGAGAGTGGCCGGTGTTCATGTGTGAAGCGCTCCGGGCGCGTCTGCTCACTTACGTGCCGGCCCGCTCACTCACAGCTGCCCTGGGTGTCCCTGCTCCGTGCTGGGATCGGGGGCAGCACGTCAGTGAGACCCGGTGCTGTCTTTCAGGAACCTGAAGCCTTGCAGCGGGTGAGAGAGACGGAGATGTCGACAAGTAGAGCAGAGCTCCAGCCTTGTGGAGAAGTAAGTAAGGCATGGGCTGGGCCGGAGGGGGGGTCAAATGCGTGTGTGTGTGCGTGCGTGTGTGTGCACGACAACATTCAATAACCCATTTAATTCTCTCAGATGGGAGACTGACTTTGTCTTGCCCTCACCTGCTTTCTGGCAATAACTACCAGACACTGTGCCTGGTTCACGGGCATCAGGCAAGGCACCTGCACTCAGGATGTCTATGTCTGGGTGGGCCTGGAGGTACGGGAGTGAACAGCCCATCACGGGGCATCCAGCTGCAGAGTTCAGAGGGCACCAGGCCAGTGGTGCAGACCGTGGGCCAGGGAAGGCCTTCGGGGAGGTGATGCTCCCTCCCCCTTCGTAGTCGGGCAGCCCAGTGAGTAACGGCCGGCTCTGCCCAGAGCTGGTGGGCAGGGTACGGAGACGTGCGGTCAGGCAGAAGTGGCGCAGACAGGAAGGCAGCACCAGAGTGCTCAGCAGCGAGGCCGGAGCACAGCGGGGACAGGGGCGGCAGAGGGCAGGGAGAGCGAGAGCAAACGGGGCTCTCTGTTCAGGCCAAGGAGGCCGAGCTGAGTCCTGAAAGCCAGTGAAGCCACGGGAGGACTCATCATATTAAGATCTGAAAAATGACTTCCGCATGGGGTGCTACTCTCTGAACGAGATCACTGAGATTCTTGAGACTGGAAGCCCGTTCAGAGCCCACTGCCATCGGGTAAGGGTTTCCATGAGGTGAGGGAGGACGGAATCAGACTTTAAAATGTTCTACAACCTCTCTCAAAGGTGAGACGGAATCAAGCGTGAAGCGGGTGTTTTACACTTGAACTGTGAGGGTGGAATTTTCCCTTTCTATCCCTGTGCGGCACTGCTCAGCACAGCAGACAGTATCTGTGTAAAAACAACAAACCTGTTTCTATTCCTCACATACGCGCTATGAAGTGGCACTTACATACGGTTGGTCAGACTCTTATCTACAGGACCTAAATACAAAGATGCCCTCCAGGAAGGGATGGGGGGCGGGCGGGGGACAAGGGCTGCTGTATTTCTACCGCAGAAAGCAACCGAGCCCACGGGGTAGTGGCCCAAGTTCCCATAAACACATCTGAACCTGGTCTGACTCCTTTCCATTCCAGAAGCTTCTTTTCTGGCTGGAGGAGCTAATCTGCGGCCACCACCAGGAGCTGGTACGAGGGACCAGCACGGGCCATTTTCCATGTGACTTCAGATAAGCACGGCCCGGTCTTTGTCGCCCCGACACATCGGAGAAACGGGAACAGAAGGCCTTACCTGTGCTTGCTCCGGGCCTCCACCCCTTCCTCCGACTGTGCGAGACGGCAGTTTCCTACCAAAAGAAAAGACCTTTTCACTCAAAGAGAAGGGAAGCCCTCCAGAAATAAAGAGTTAAACATTTAAGCTACCATTTAAAAAAATTAAACATGTAAGCTACCATTTAAAAAAAAAACTTAAGCCAAATGATTAAATAATAACTTTATTAAATATTTGTCTGTTTTAAGAAGTGCCCTCAAAGACTAACCAAATAACGTATTACAAACAACTAGTTATGAGGTTTTACATTTGTTTAATAGGGAATAATTGGCCCCAATTAAACTGGCTGAACTAAGGCTTTTTAGATGACTAAGACCAATTAAACTTTTTAAAAATGAGAATTTAGGTGATCTTAAAGCCTTTCTAAAATGGATCATGAAACTTGCTCATCTTTGTCACCTCCCTGGGTTTAGTAGCTCTATTAAGATAAATTAAGTGCGATTACAATCTTATTGGATTTATTTACCTTTGGAAATGAAGACCGTTTAAGGGTTACAGATCCTCGCAGCCTTGGCGGGCGCGACCTCACTTTAGTCAGGTCAGTGTCTTTAAAAGCTTTGTGCTTCCTGCTTCCAGCAGGGGGCGGGGCGTTCATTGGGGCACCAAAATTCTCATAAAAAATCCAAAGTTGCACTAGTGAAAAAACGCTCGACAAGATGAAAGCTGATCACATCTTTTCCAGAAAATCAGTAGTTCTTTTAAGACCAGTTTTTAAACGAGATTTGGTTTTGACACCATCTGGACTCTTTACACAGCATTTAAATCTGCGGTGAGTAGCTGATGGCACGTTTACTTTTATACCACTTTTAAAATAAGCTGCACCAGGTTTAGTGTGACCCTTTTTACAACTATTTATGAAGGCCTTTTTAAGTAAGGAAAAAAATGAAAGTGTTAGCTCACACACACGAAAGTTCTTTCAAAAGTTTATTTAGTATCAAGCAAGAGGAAACTTTGCTTAACACTCCAGAACATTGCAAGACTTGAGTTACAAAAGAATATACCACATTATTCGCACTTGTAATTGGCTCCCTTTTTACGCATGTTGGCAGGAGAAAAAAACTGGCATATGTCTGAAAGATAAAATAACTAAACTCTACGGAAACCTTTAAAATGAAAGGTGAGGCTTATGTTAAAGATGGATTAACATGTTTAGTAAACCTATTTTTTGTTTAACACTAGTTAATCAAAGTTATTTTTTCCTTTTGATGACCTATTTTTTCATATACAGACTGGAAATAACAAAATTTTACATGTCTTTTTTTTTCTTTTTCTTTCTGCCCAGGTTGATGTTTCCACAAAGTAGTTTTAAGTTCCATCCATTCAGGTTTTAAGCATTTTGGTTTATTTAAAAAGGGATCGTTCATAGAAAAAATTACTTTGAACAGTATACAGGACTGGTGGAGTCTATGTCACAACGTCAGAGCACAATCAGTATCGGCCATATGGCTGGTCTCTGTAGACGCCCTTCGCCGTCCTCGCCGAAGGCGCCTTGTGCCGGGAGTTGGCCCACTCCTCTTGCCCTACAATCGGTGAGACGATCACAGTTAGGTCCTGGCCACGGGTCCCCTCAGCGCCACTCTGCAGAGCCCAGCGGAGCCCCGGACCCACCGCACCTGTCACGGGGATGTGCTGAGAAGAACCCAGGGGAATTCCCGTAAGAACACGACACACGCAGTGGAAAAGGCTCGTCGTGTCGGAGAAACCTAGCAGCGTGGGAAGGGAAGTGACTTCTGCGCCTTACACGGCAGCCCACCGCGCGGGAGCTTCCCTTTGGGCCATTCATCTGACAAAGGCTCACGCCAGCAGCAAACCGAATGGCCGTTTGCTAACCGTGAATTTGCAGAGGAACAGGTCAAGGGTCGCTTAGACTGCTTCTGCCGACAAGAACACAGGCAGGGACCTGGGAAGGCAGGAGGCTATGGGGAACCAGGCGGACAGGGGTGGACGGGGCAGACGGGGCGGACGGGGCAGAGCTCTGTGTGCTGTTCCCCGTGGGGCCAAGTGCTGTGTTCCCCGAGGGGGCAGAACCGGACCCTCAGTAACACTTCATGATGGTGAAACGCACTGGGTGACAGATGCCGCGTTTCCCTCCTGACACTAAACCCACACTGGACAGTGTCTGAACCACCCAGGGTCTTCTGCCATCTTGGTGTCCTGCCGCTAAACACCGGCTGGGCCCCTGGACCGCCCGAGGGTCCAAGGGCGTGACAACACCCAGCTGATGCCCCCCCGGCCGCCATGCACAGAAACCGAACGTCATGTGTCCACCGAGACAAATTTTAAAAAGCTGTGAAGGAAAACTGCTTAAAATGACCTCTTCTTTTGACACAAACAAGCAATCAACGTCATTCCCTCAGGCCCACTCACACCCATTGAAGAGTACAGCATTCAACAAACCAACGTGTGTCCCTTCAATGTTTGCTTTGAATGCTGGGGGAAAAAAATCCAAGGTGCCATCATCACGGCTTGGGGCCAGCGACAGAACAAAATGCACTTCAAAGGCAACACCTGGGAACGGTTTCTGAGTGACGTTCAGAGAAAAGCCGTGGCCTCCATCCATCAGCACCCGACTCGCTCCCACGGGGCCTGGGCGCTCATCAGCGTGACAACGTCGCCGCCGAAGGGAGCTCCACGTTCTCTGACCGCGGCAAAGGAGCTTCTCCCCGCCATTACGTAGCTGCTGCCAATTCTTTTCATCACACCCGTCCTCCCTCTGCTCATGAAAGCTGTGGACGTGGGTGCCCCTGACCTCGGCGGGGCGGGGCTGTCTCCCCGTGAGCCCGCAGGAGCTCCCCACCTCCACCCTCCCTCGGGGCTGCTTAACCTTTACGGGATGACCCCCTTGGAAGGTTTTAGAGGGTTCGAGATTGGGGATGGGCTAAAGTGTGAAGATGAGGGAGGGGGAGTCACTTTGGAACTGCAGTCTCAATTGTTTCTTTCCCTCACTGTCCAGAAGTAAAGACACGTCAAAAACCCTGCTATCCAGGGCCGCAGATTGGCAGGCTTGTCTAAAACAGAACGGAATCAGCACATGGCCGTCAACCCAAACAGAACATCGAAGTTCAGAATCTGAATTCCTGCCATTTTCTGCAAGTCTTTAGTCCTCTTTACATTTCAAATCTTAAAGGAGTTTCCGAAAAGAGCCAGAGAGGCACAGATAGGCACAGATGAACGGAGGAGAAGCTGCAACGTCACAGTGTGCGCGGCCCTGTGGACTCCCCTCCGTGAAGCGCCCCGCCCCCCACACCCATCACGGGCCGCCGGCCACTCACTCACCGTAGGAATCGTACGTCTCGTCGCTGAGCCCATGTCCGTAATCATAGTAATCGGCACCGCTGCTGGAAACAAGACGAAACACACACAGGAAGAGGGTGAGAACACGGGGCCAACGGCTTGGCTGTGAGTTTAAGTCACATTCAACGACAC
>PVJI01029692.1:0-15011 GCA_004026765.1 Micronycteris hirsuta
TACATTACCCAAGATTAAAAATAAGGAGAGAATCTTAGAAGCAGCAAGAGAGAAGGGGACAGTTACCTACAAAGGAATCCCCATAAGACTGTCAGCTGATTTCTCAAAGGGGACCTTGCAGGCAAGAAGGGGCTGGACAGAGGTGTTCCAAGTCATGAAAGGCAAGGACCTACATCCAAGAATACTCTATCCAGCAAAGTTTTCATTTAGAATGGAAGGGCAGATAAAGTGCTTCTCAGATAAGGTCAAGTTCAAGAACTTCATCACCACCCAGCCTTTATTGTATGAAATGTTAAAGGGAGTTATATGAGGTATGGAGGAAAATCAACAGGGGAGTGGTAGGGGGAGAGGGTGGGAACGGGGCACAGAACAAGTAGCATAAATGGGAGGTAGACAACAGACAGGGGGAGGTTAGAATAGTATAGGAAGTGCAGGAGCAGAAGGACTTATGTGTATGACCTATGGACAAAACTAAAGGGAGGGGAAAGGGGGGGTAAGGGGGTGGGGGGCGAGAAGGGGGGTAAGTGGGACAACTGTAATAACATAATCAATAAAATATAGTTAAAAATAAGAGAAAACTTCCCAAAAGAATGGGTAGTGTAATGTTGTAAATAAATTAAGATGAATGATCGGAGGTAGTTAGGAAGAGAAAAGAGAATAAATTCTGTAAAATTCCACTTACTGAGAATCTTTAAAAGCAACTGGAATTACTGTTTTGTACATTCTGTTCCATGGAAGTCTAATGAAGTTATGACAAAAATTTTATACCAGAGACTTATTGAGAAAAGTAAAACATCTGTTATAAGTTAGTATAGCTTCGGCTAAATATTCTAAACTGTATCATATACTGTAGTTAGTATTTTTAATGATAATCCTAGGATCCTGTGAAATTCTCTTATGTCTTATGAATTATAAAAGATCAGGTTTTCAACAATGATGGTGCTAATATATTTTATTGTAACATTTCTATGAGAAATGAGAAGCCATAAATGGTACCTTAATTGACATACCAGATCAAATAGATTTAATTGATATTTACAGAACATTTCTTCTCAAAGCAGCAGAATATATATTCTTCACAAGTACACATGGAACATTATTAAAGATACACTACATGGTAGGACAGAAAAATAAGCCTTAAGAAATTCAGGAAAATTGAAATCATCTTCTTGGATCACAATAGCATGAAACTAGAAATCAACTACACTAAAAAAATACATAATATTCAGCCCTGGCTGTTGTGGCTCAGTGGATTTAGTGCCGGACTGCGAACCAAAGGGTCACCAGTTCAATTCCCAGTCAGGGCACATGCCTGGGTTGCGGGCCAGGTCCCCAGTACGTGGCGCACGGGAGGCAACCACACATTGATGTTTCTCTCCCTCTCTTTCCCTCTGTTAATAAATAAATAAAATCTTTAAAAAAATAATATTCAAGCACATGGAGGCTAAATAACATGTTACCAAAGAATGAATGGCTGGGGTGAGGGGGAAGTGGTGGGGGAAAAATGGAGACAACTGTAATTGAACAATAATAAAGTTTAAAAAAATTGAACAAATAAAAAAATAAATGCATTTCTCATAAAAATAATGTAGTTTGTTATATATTTTGGAAAAAAGTGGAAAGAAGATTTAAAAATTACCATAATCTCATAAGCCATTTGATGCAAATGCTCATACACATGTACTGTGTATGCATAAGTATTTTATCTTTTATCTTAATTTGGAAGTATGTAATTAGAAAGATAACAACTCAGATAATTACTTAGTTTCACCAAAATTCTGGAGAATAAAATTATTAATATCTTTTTGTCAGTCTCTGTGCACTGTGATTCTCACAAAATTACTGGAGGTGTTATTCTCACCTCTGAGCTAAGAATTTAGATGTAATGTAATATAAAATCACATGATCATATCAAAAGATGCAGAAATAGCATTCAGTAAAATCCAACTCCCATTATGATAAAAACTCTCAGTAAAGTGGGAATAGAGGGATCATACCTTAACATAATAAAGGACATATATGACAAACCTACAGCAAACATAATACTCAATGGGCAAAAACTAAAAGCATTTCTCTCTAGCTCAGGGACAATACAGGCATGTCTACTTCCACTACTCTTATTCAACATAGTACTGAAATCCTAGCCACAGTAATTGAAAAGAAGAAGAAATAAAAGGCATCTAAATTGGAAAGGAAGAAGTAAAACAGTCATTATTCACAGATGACATAATACTGTACATAGAAGACCCTATAGATTTTACCAAAAAACTGCTAGATCTAATAAATGAATTTGCTAGAATAACAGGATACAAAATTAAATATTCAGATATCAGTGGAATTTTTATGCACTAACAATGAACTATCAGAAGGGGAAACTAAGAAAACAATCCCACTTACTATTGTAACCACCACCACTATCACCACCACAACGAAACAAGGTACCTAGGAATAAATCTAACCAAAGATGCAAAAGGCCTGTACTTGGGAACCTATAGAACACTGAAGAAAGAAATTCAGGAAGATACAAATAAATGGAAGCATATACTGTGTTCATGGATTGGAAGAATTAACATCATTTAAATGTCCATACTACCCAAAGCAATTTATAGATTCAATGCAATTCCTATCAAAATATCAATGGCACATTTCACAAATCTAGAACAAATATTCCAAAAATTTATATGGAACAAAAAAAGACCCCAGATAGCCTCAGCAATCTTGAGAAAGAAGAACAAAGTTGTAGGTATAACAGTATCTGATATCAAACTACATTTCAAGGCCACAGTAATCAATACAGCCTGGTACTGGCATAAAAACAGACATACGAATCAATGGAATACAACAGAGAGCCCAGAAGTAAAACCATGCTTATATGGTCAATTAATATTTGGCAAAGGGGGCATGAGCATACGATGGAGTAAAGACAGTCTCTTCAATAAATGGTATTTGGGAAACTAGACCACCAGCTTACACCATACACCAGAATAAACTCAAAATGGATAATTAAATGTAAGTCATGAAAGCATAAAAATCCTAGAAGCAAACATAAGCAATAAAATCCCAGACATCTCTCTGAGTAATATTTTTGCCGATATGTCTCCTAGGGCAATGGAAATAAAGAAAAAGATAAACAAATGGGACTATATCAAACTAAAAATCTCCTGCACAGTACAGGAAACCATCAATAAAATGAAAAAGGGAACCCGCTGTACGGGAAAACTTACTTGCCAATGATACATCTGATAAGAGGTTAATTTAAAAAATATACAAATAAGTTATAGAACTTAACACCAGGAAGACAGACAATCCAATTAAAAATGGGCAAAGGAACTGAATAGACACGTCTCCAAAGAGGACATACAGATGGCCCAGAGACACATGAAAAAATGCTCAATGTCACTAATTATTGGAGATATGCAAATTAAAACCACAGTGAGATACCATCTCACACTTCTCAGAATGGCTATCATCAGTAAATCAACAAACAACAACTGCTGGCGAGGTTGTGGAGAATAGGGAACCCTTTTGCAGTATTGGTGGGAATGCAGACTGGTGCAGCCTGTATGGAATTTCCTCAAAAAATTAAAAATATAAATATCATATGATCTCACTTATATGTGGAATCTAATGAACAAAATAAACAGATAAATAGGAGAGAAAAATTGGCATGGATACATGGAGCAAACTGACAGCTGTCAGAGGGGAGTGGGGAGCAGAGGACTTGATGATGGAAAGTGAGGGGTTGAGCCCAAGAACATACATACATAACCACAGACACAGACAAGTGTGGTGATAACCAGACCGATGGGGGATGGGGTGGGTGCTAGAGAGAGGTGGGCAAAGGGGGCAAAATGGGGACATCTGTAGTAGTGTCAATAATAAAAATACCAGGGGTACAAGAGTGGTTCATCATCCACAAACAATGTGATTCACCACATCAACAAAACCAAGGACAAAAATCATACGATTATTTCAAAAGATGCAGAAAAAGCATTTGATAAAATTCAACATGCATTTATGACTAAAAAATTCTCAGCAAAGTGGTTATAGAAGGAAGTTACCTCAACTTGATAAAGGATATAGAGGACAAGCCCACAGCTAACATCATACTAAATGATGAAAAGCTAAAAGCTTTTGCTCTAAGATCAGAACAAGGCAAAGATGCCCGCTCTCACTGCCATCATTGAATGTAGTATTGAAAGTCCTAGCCAAAACAATCAAACAAGAAAAAGATATAAAGGGCATCTGCATTGGAATGGAAGAAGTAAAATTGTCACTATTTTCAGATGACATGATACTATATATAGAAAACCCTAAAGAATACACCTCAAAATTAAGAGAATAAAATAATTCAGAAAAAGTAGCAGGATACAAAATTAATATACAGAAATCCATCATGTTCATGTACACTAATAATGAATATTAATTTTGGAGAAAGGAGAAATTAAGAAAACAGTCCCATTTACAATTGCATCAGAAAAATAAAATACCTAGGAATAAATTGAACCAAGGAAGTAAGAGACCTGTACTCTGAAAACCATGAGACTGAAGACACATAGATCAGTGAAATAGAATAGAGAGCCCAGGAATAAACCCTAGCTTATACGGCTAGCTAATCTAAAACAAAGGAGGTAAAAATGTACAATGGAATAACGGCAGTCCTTCGACCAAGTGGTGTTGGGAGAACTGGACAGATACGTGCCAAAAAAATGAAACTGAACCACTTTCTTGCACCATATACAAAAGTAAACTCAAAATGGTGGTTACCAGAGGGAAGGGGGGATAGTAAACAGTAAAGGGTATAAAATATGCGGGGATGAAAGGAGATTTCACTTTGGGTGATGGACACACAGTACAATATACAGATCATGTATCATAGAAATGTACACTTAAAACCTATATAATCTTATTAACCAATAAATTTAATAAAAAATAAAAATGGGTTAAAGACTTAAATGTAAGGCCTGAAACATATGGAAACCAGAAAGACTACCAGTCAGCTGGAATAATTCTTCCTTTTACTTTTATACGAAATGTGCACCTGAGCTACAGAGAGCAAGATGCAGAAGTGGTCTTATTTATGATTCCTCCTTGTCAATCTGCTATACACATTCAGAAGTACTGGGTTAGGAATCAAGGAAGCCTGAGTTGAACACAGACACCACTTGCTCAAAACTTGCCTGAGCAAATCATATTATTTATCTGTGCTTTGTTTTTCCGTTGTTTTTAATTGGTAAAAAGAGGATAATACCTGCCCAGTTTGCCTTAGATTAATTTAAGTATCAAATGAAGTGATATATAAGAAGCACTTTGTAAACTATGAAATTCCATCCAAATTGAGCTATATTAGGCAAGATAGGACTTATATTACTCTATATTAAAATGTTCATTTCCATTACATGAACAGAGGCAAAATACAGCTTTCTGGGCTTAACTCCAAACTTACACTCTCAGAATCTATACAGGCAAGGCAAACCATCTGCTTTCTTAACAAGGACCCTGAAATTTGAGAAATACTATATAATACTGTACCATTTGCATTTCTGATGTACTCCTTTCTTTCTACTTCAGTGGAAGTTTAACTGGAAATAATTTGCTAGAAAGTACAAAAAATGTTGTATTGTCACAAAACCAAAATTAAAATTACAGATTAAATAATTAAGATTTCAACTGCAATTGTTTTATAAATGTTTTTAAATTTAAAAACCAAAGCTTGTGGGTGGGAAGTGGGGATGGCTGGGGTGGCGGGGAGTGGTGGGGGGAAAATGGAGACAACTGTACTTGAACAACAATAAAAAATGTGAAAAAAAATCCTACTGTGAGAAACAATAAAAAAAAACTAAGTTTGTTGTGTGTAACACAGTGGATTGCAAAATATTTAGAGAACTAAATTGACTAATCGGGAAAAAAATACCTCAATTCCTTGGGGAATTATTATAATTTACATTAACTTCAGTCATGTAAAGCATTAACATACTCAGTAGTTGCTGAGTTAAGCTACTGCGTTGGTTCTTTACATCTCAATTATCCCAGTGAAACTTCTGCTTTACAGCAATAAAAATGAATGAACTATGCTTACATGCAATAACACAGATAAAGTGCATCATGATGAGTTACAAAAGCAAATCAAAGAAGATAAAGCGGTATGATTTCATTTATACAAGGTTCAAAAACATGCAACACTAAATAACAATATTTAGGGATGAAAATATGGCAAAATAATAAAGCAAAACAGGAAAATTATAAATTTGAGACAGTATTATCTGTAAAAAGGGAAGGAATATGATTAGGAAAAGGGTACATAAGGGAACTTAAATGGAATGCTTCTTTTCTTTTTGAAAATTGGGTGACCAGTCACAGGTGATTGCTGTATTCCTTTCTTTTATTCTGTACTCATGCTTTGGAAATATTACTTTATAGTATTCAGTATTCAATAAAAACAAAATTTGATGTCTTTCCTTTCTATGCTTTATTGTAATAAAACAAGTTTATGATTTTAACAGATTTTAGTTCCTTGATTTGAACAACAGCAGTTAGAATTGAATATACATATACTTTAGTTCTATTACTATGCCTAAGGTAATAAATCTAAATTTAAGAAATAAGATACCCAATAAAAATTAGAACAAATTTTTGATTTTGATTTTACTAAAAACCTAATCCTATCCTAAGGGACCCTCTCTTAAGAAATTCTACAATATGCAAAAATGCTTTAAAAACATATTTTAAAAGGCTTGTTCTTACTGGTTACCTACTTGTAACAAAAAAATCTTCACATAAAACATGGAAATGTTTAAGCTTTACTGGATTGATTGTTCTGGTCTACATGTAGATTTATTAAAAGAGCTGTGTCAATTCATATTAAGTTCCTAGGGAATAACTTTTAAAAAGTATTTTTTACCTTTATACTCAAAAAAAGTTCTCAAACAGTGAAATACATTGGTTAGTATGGAAAGTGATGAAACGGTGAAATCTGCCAAGTTTTGTGTCCCTATACAAATGTATGTTAGTCTCAAATACACACTCAGAGAAAGAGAAATAAAAAAATAAATGTAGTATTTATAGTGTTTCATTTATGGGAGTGGTTTGCAGGTTAAGTTTATATTCGTAAAGGCTTGTTTTTCCAGCATCAACGGTTTATAATTAGGTACCAGTCTGAAACCTACCAATCATCATTAACAAGAAAAAAACAGTAGGTTTTGGAACATTTTGGTTCAATGGGAAACCATCCGAAAGATAAAAAGCTCAGCCAATTATGTACTCATTATTTTTCCGCACGAATTGAAATTTCAAGCATAGGAAAAAATTTAAAGCAAAACTTATAAAAGTCTTCATTAAGAGAGTATTTTAGCTATTTTTCCTAAAGTAATACCTTTTAGCCGTTTGTTGGAATTTCCAAGAGTTCTTAATTGAAACGTAGTGACACCGGCGCCAAAGATCCCGTTCCTTCCCATACAAGTCTAGAGGTGGTGTATTATAAATTATCGTAGATGATTTTAATGTCACATATGAAATACGAACCGCTATTGAGTATTTCGATTAACCTCCCTGTCCATGATAGTTTAAAGAGATTTAGTAGTAATTTTCATATTTTACACTATTGTAAGCAATAATAAAATCGATTAATTATGCATATATATCTCACAGCGACTTTACCTCTTATAACTAACTCGATTTACTTTCTGGTCCTCACCTTCCAACGAAAAAGTTTAGGGATCGTGATTCTTTGCAGAACTTCCACTGAATGAACATCACCATGGAAAACTGCCAAACCCGTTCACCCTGAGGTCCTTATTTCCTACGATTACGACTGTTGTTTTTTTTCCTTTTTTGAAAAGTACATAAAAGCCCTATACCTTTTTCCTTCATCCGTAAGATTTAATCTCTGAGCATACAACTGAGGGACCAAGAGATTGGAGGAGCTCTGAGGGAAGCGGTGGGACGGCGGACTAAGAAGAGTCGGTACTAGATTAACGGGGGATAACCGCCAGGCGCCTGGTTAGTCTAAGATTCATGAGTGGGCGGGGCGTAACCTCTGGCCCCGGAATCCTCACGTCCCCCCGCGACCGCCCCCGCCCCCGCCCCCGCCGGCTCTACGGGCTGCGGCCATTTTGGCGTCGCCCCAGCTCCGCCTCTGGAGCGCAGACGGCCCCGCCTCCCAGCCGGCCTTGCGCAGAAACAGGAAGTGGGATCGCGAGCCTAGGTGCCAGGCCAACCCCTAGGTCGGGACGAGGACCGAACTCTCCGCGTGCCCTCGACGCCAGCCCGTGCCGCTGCTCTGCGCTGTCGCCTCCCGAGAAAAGTCGTAAGACCATGTCGAATATGGAGAGTATCCTTTCCCGTCGGGAAAGCTGCTGCCAGGGCTGAGGAAAGGGCGTGGGGAAGGGCAGGGAGGGGCTGGGGCCGTGGGAAGAACTCGGGTGATCTTTCAAGTCTAGTTGTGGGGGGGGGTGGGCGAGGGCACGGACGCCTGTTGGAAAGCAGCGGCACCTGGTTTTGTTTGTTATTGTTTTCTGGTGGCCGCCGCCATCCTAGAATCGGGACTTGGCACCGCTTTGGGAAGAGTCAGAGTCGCGGGACTGGTTTGCGGAGATTCTTGAACCTGGATCCTTGAGCGTTGATCCTCCCACGTAGAGGGCTACTGTCCCCTGTCCTTTAAGCGATTTTTATCCACTTCTTAGCAATATATCCTGGGGGGGGATGGTGCGAAACCAGAGGCGGCAGGGCTTTGCCAGAGGTTCGGTGAGGAGGTATAGGTTTTGAATGCGATAGCTTCTGTGGAACTTCTTTCTTTTACTGAATGGAGGTGACTGGTAATAAGGGAAAGGACTTAATGTCGGCCCTCCAAAGTAAGTTGGGTGCTTCTGTGTTAATATTGTCAGTTGTTTTAGCACATGAAGAAACTAATGTAGTTACCTAAGGCTATAAAAATTCATCAGTTGCACCTGTGCTCCCACTTAAGGAATGAAAACGGAGTTGGGAACCAAGCTGTGTGAAACCCTTTTGAATTCAAGAACGATGAAACAGCTTTTCACAACTGAAATATCATCACAGGTTTTCCATGTCGCTGTAATTCCTCCTTTTTCTAGGATTTGGCATTATAGAAAATAGAGTAACTTGGTATCTTGCCATTGAATAAAACTTGCCAGAATGACAAAATGTGAGTAGTAGTGTTCGTTTGACAGCTCGTTTGAAAGCTCTTTGCCTTCATTAGTTTGTAAGTCTGAAGTGTAGAAAGACTTTAGATGAGAGGATTAAATTATATAAGCCATACTGCAAATGTTGATAACACATAAACTGAGAATAAAATGTGAGGTGCGAAAATAGCTCGTTTTATCAACAGAATAGATGACTAAAAGGCCCAGTTATCACCGCACCTTCAAGGGTGTAATTTATGAACGTAGAGCCATGTTAGACAATTTTTTAAAAGAAGCGTCTTAATGGAATGGCCACTAGATTGACTCAGATATCAATTTGTTTTTTAGCATTTTGTTATAGTTTATTTTTTAATCTTCATTGTATTTTTCCATTACCATTTAGCCCCCTTATGCCCCCGTCCCCCAGCAAATACCACACTGTTATCCATGTTCATGAATCCTGTTTCCTTTTTGCTCATTTCCTCTACGTCCTAGGTTTTACCTGTTAAGAAAGGTGAGTTCGGGTGAGTCATATAGCCTCTGCAGGCAAAGTTTACTCATCTGTAAACATACTAACTGACCTGCCAATCTTATAAAGCTGTTCTGAAGATAAAATGAAATGTAAGGGCATATAAACCATGAAGTTTTGAATATGCTGTTAAGAATTAAGAAATAAGGGACTAATTGCTATCTCTTTCCCAAAACTTTTCAAACGATTTGAGGTAATAGCTCTAAAATTGCTTTTTTCTACTCTAATAATGCAAATTAATTTTCCTCTACCTAAGCGTACCCTATGCCATTTCCAATAACAAGATACTTGGTTACTAATTTTCTTACACTGAAAAGTATGTATGCCTGACTATAGTTAAAATTAATGGTACTGTTATCAATAATTTAATATCTTAAAAATGAACTATTAACTACCCTTCAGTCTGTCAAAAGAAGTGAGGGTGTTTAACTTGACTCGTACCATCTATCGATGGTTACTTCTCTTGGTTTCCTCTTGTACGTTCCAGACCTTTTCCTTAGAGTATAGAGGAGGAAAATGACATACTGACTCAGATCTGTCTTTCATAACAAGTAACTTCAATTTAAGTACATTTATTTGATACCTATATATAATGCAAACATCTCATCGTGACCATATATAAGAAGATTAAGTATGCTGATAATTGAATTAGCATGGTAATTGTGACTTCTGTGTTTGGACAGTTAAAGCACACTGAATTTATCATGGTGGATAAACTCAAATCTCACTGTAAAGAACTCTGTGGAATGACCACATTTATCTGTTGTAACATGTTCCTATAGGTGCTTTGCAAGTATAGTGTCAATAGCAGTGTGTGCAGTATTACTACCGTGCGTTTCAGTAGTGTTTGATTAGCTATAAGAACTAAACAATTGATGAGGAATATTTAAGGGATACTTTCCTACTCCTGTACTCCATGCCCCCCTTTTGTGCTTCTCTGTGTTTTTACCCTTCTTCTGGCATTTTGTTGTTTTGTTGGATCAAGCACGCTTCGTTTCCAGGAAACTTTCCATGTAATCCTAATGTAATCCACCATCCCCAACAAACTAGAAATCTGAGGGCACCAGTTCCTGCCAGTCCTACTCTGTGCTCCTTTTCTCACGTCTTCCCTTCCATTTTAGCCTTTTCTCACTTTTGTAATCATGTGCTTATTTATCACTTCCATTAGACTGAATTTCTGGAGGACGGGGTCCTTATTTAGTCTTTGAATCCCCATTTCCTTGCAGAGCACCTGGTCGCCAGTGGACACAAAGTGGGTGAAGACCTTCTGTTAGGAATTAATCAACATACATTGAGTCTCTCTTATGGGCTGAGCAGTGTACCCAGGCTGTCGATACAGAGGGCTATACGACTCATTTCCAACTCTGAGCAACTTTTGATATAACTGAGCCACAACACTCTTGAGTGGGGATAAATAGCAATGTGACATAGCACCTACTAACTTAGATGAATAGCAGAACAGCGATTCTTAATCCCATCTGTGGATTTACTAAATAAACTCCTTGAAGCCGTACGCAAAATTTTGTTAGTATGTGCCTTTTTCTTGGGGAAAATATCCATAGCTGCCGTCTTTTTCTCTGAGGGGTCGGGATTCTAACCTGGAAAAGGGTTGAGAAGTAGTGAAGTAGATAATAGGTACTGCATGTGTTCTGAGAGTATGGAAAGGGGTGTGAACTGGACTGGTATCATTGCCTCCTTTTGTAATCTCCCAGGCAGATGAGACTAAATGTGTTTCAGGCAGAGATTGCTAGCTACCTTAAAAATGTCTGTTTGCTGTTATGAATGGCTTTCTGTCCTAAAGCAGAACTAATGACATAGCAGAGTCTCTGAGGCTTTGCTCATGTTCCTAAGTGTATTGTGATTTGTTTGACCAAGATACTAATAACATTTTATATTTTACCTGGCAGTAGTTATATAATTTATGGTGTGGCTAGCTAGTAGAATGTTGTGTCTTACAAAAAGTACTGCAAGTAAGGGTTACTTATGGTTCATCGTTTAATGCCGTTTGAGTACCAAGTCTGCAATTACTCCTTAGTTATCCATCTCTAGGCTTCAGATTTCACATCTGTAAAATGAGGAAAGTCAAGTGATTTCTAGGGCTCAATTCCCCCACCTAAATGTAGAGGATATTCACTTATTGTAGTATACACGAAGGGTCAAATAGCAGACACCTGAATTTAAGAATCTCATGCCCTGTATGTAAAAAATACCCAAGAATGAGAGGCAATGTTTTAGACTCAGGGATGTTTTGATTTCTGGCCTGGGGCAAAAGACTTGTTATCAGAAAACCACGGGTGTTAGAAGTTGTCTGGGCTCCGTAGACACATGGGTATGTCCGGCAGTGCTGACAGTCTGATGTACGTAGCCCTCTTCTGTGTGTTCGTGGGATTGTACTTGCTTCTACTTAAACTGTACTAAAACTGGTGGTAGTCTTGTCTCTCTGCCGTATTCTTTTGTAAGGTTGAGGTCACAGAATTCATCTCCTTATTCATTTCTGACCATAGAACTATTGTATAACTTGAAATAGGAACTGGTAAAAATCCACATGCCCTTAACTGTACATCTAGCCTCATGGCACTTAGTATTTCTTTAATTGAAAAGAACTTGGCTACAGAGGGAGGGAGGGAGAGAAAGGAAGAGGGACGGAAGGATTGAGAATGAATATGTATGCACATGCATTTTCTACTGCATTTTCTACATTCATTTACTTTCATGGAACTGAATTGTTACTCTGAATTTATTATGACAAGTATAATAATAGGTCTGTAGTTTTCAGAACTGCTAGTAATTATGATAATCAATATTCTCATGCTTTATCTCACTAATTATTATTGCAGTGTATGAAAGATTTTTCATAGTTAAAATATACCTTCTGGCAACTAAAAGTCAATTTCATTGTAAATTATTTGAATTCTTTTAAAATTTACAAGCATTCAAGAGTATAAAGGTTTAAACTATTTAGTAAACCCCATATGTTTTGAAAGAGAAAATGTTCCTACATGAACATATAAATATTTGTGCAAGAAAGAAACTGTTTACATGGAGCTCTTTTCTAGAAAGGAACATTTAAAAATTGTCTTAGTCCTCATTCTTGGGTAATTTAATGCTTTTAAGGTGTGAACATTTTAAACAATCACCATTCCATATAATGGGTAATTGAGAAAATTGCTATACACAGGGAAGCAGGCTTCAATTTGGGTTGCCATTCGTTTTAATATTCAAATCAGAATTTACACTTTGTTAAACTTTAGAATGACAATAAAGGCACATATGCCATATATTGCATTATACCTTGGTGGCTTCAGGAATCATCACATAATCACACACAATATTTCTACACTGAAATGTGTGCTAAATTAAAATATATAACTTGTTAGCTGAGATAAGGTTTTGTCATCAAATTTTCTTAGGTCATGTTTTGCTGCTAAATATTATGTAAAACTTTCAGTTTTCAGAACTTTCTGAATTTTGGAATTACAGATAACTGATCATGGAAATAGATAAACAGATAAGGAGGAAACAAAAGAAGAAGGAGCAACAGAGGCCTTTCAGTATCTATCTATCTATAAGACTGTGTGTGTGTGTGTGTAGATAGATAGATAGGGGGGACCCTGAAAAACAGGAATTATCATCTGGCAGGCAGACCCCTTATAGTACAGGCTTCCCCTGCTAGGTGGTGCTCTAGGAACCCATCTGTATTAGTGTACCAGCTGGCGTTGTTGTGAGAGGTTGTGTTCAGCTCTAGTGAAATTTTTTGAAGACTCTTTCAATGCAGTTGCCTTCTTCATGACGGGTGATTTATGAGCACACCTGCCCACACCATGCTGAGTGTCTGGCAGTTTTTGACCAAAAATGGCATGACCCCTGTGCCCCACCCCCTTTGTTCACCTGATCTTGCCCTGAGTGACTTTTTTTTGTTTCCTCCGGATGAAAAAAGTCCTCAAAGGGAAACATTTTGCCGATGTAGAAGAGGTGAGACAAAAGGCAGAAGCACTAAAAGTTTATATCAAAATTCACAAGTTCAAAAACTGTTGGGAGCAGTGGAAAAAAACATGTCAGTAGGTGTATTGCATCAAATGGAGAGTAATTTGAAGGTGACTGAAGTTTAAACATGTAAGAATGAATACATAATTTTTTATAAATAAATCCCAGGTTTTTGGCCCCCCCTCTCATATGTATCATGAGAATCAAGTAGAAATCTCTTATCATAAGATCATAAGAGATCTCTGTGATCTCTTATGTTGCTTATGATAGCAAGAGAAACATTGCAATATTTCAACTATTCCTGTGGAAGAGGATATGAAATCAGTATTTTCTAAACCTAGATATTCATGAAAATCACCTGGTGACCTTTTAAAAACTACAGATTTCTGAGACCCATGCCAGATCTATGAAATTGGACATTATAGAGGTTGGGTCCAGAACTCTGTATTTTTTAAGAGCTTTATTGGTAATTGTTATATTGCTGGTTTGTGATGAGATTTCAAGATGAAGTCAGAATGGGACAGCGTAAAGCCTAGGGGTGTCCCACATTTTTGCATCTCTGGGCCACACTGGAAGAATAGTTGTCTTGCGACACACATTAAAAAAAGGTTTTAAGTAAATTTAGGATTTTGTGTTGGGCTGCGTTCATAGCCATCCTGAGCCTCATGCAGTTTGTGGCTGCAGGTTAGACACCCCTCCGAGGGTAAAAGCCAGGGATGCTCATAAGCCCCCTGGAATTCACAGGACAGTCCTACAGCAAAGTATTATCTGGCCCCAAATATCAATAGTGCTGAGGTTGAAAACCCCTATTTATAAAAGGACCTATAACTTTCATCTAGTTGAAATTGATAAGTGTTACTTAGCAATGTAAACTACATTTTGCATTAAAATTACTAAGAAATTCATACATATATACTTATTTTCTTAATAATTCTAGACATCTCTGTCGTTGATGACAAATACTCAGGGTAGCAAAGTTTTCCCTCTTATTATCCACAAATAAGGTGTTAAATTAGGACCATAAAGCCATTGAGAGACGAACAAGATAGTTTAGTTTATGACTTAGCTTTCATAAATAAAACTCTCAATTCTTATTTTATAATAGTGATAAAATCAATACAAAAGTCAGTCCTTTATAGTGCTGTAAGTGTACCTTTCAAAAAAACTTAAATGACCCCCATATCTCCTTTATAGATGTCCTGAAGAAATACAGAATCAAGGTTAAAGAGTAAGTAGATTTTACCATTTTCTAAGGGCAGAAAACACATAGAATCTTTCTTTTTTTTGTTTTTTTTATTAATTTTTTTTGTTTAATTACAGTTATTTGCATCCTCTCCCCTCCCCTCCTCCCTTCCCCTCCC